>VZRQ01010869.1:231559-317935 GCA_013397975.1 Machaerirhynchus nigripectus
GGGGCTGAGTGCGGCCTGGCGGCCCCGGGGTGCCCTCGGCGCGGAGCTGCCGGGGAAGGAGGGGAGGGAGCGTCCCCAGGGAAGCAAATCCGGGGAGGCGCGGCGTCGGCAGTGCCCGTGAGCGGCGCGGCTCCGAACGCCCGGCGCACGCCCCGGGCACGGGGGTGGAGGCGCCGCTCGCCTGCGTGAGGCGACACGGGGCAGGACGGGCGACGTCTGGCCGGGCCGGGGTTCGTGGGAGAAAGGGACCCTTGTGGGCCTGAAAACGCCAAAATAAAGGTCGTGACTGAAAGGCCCCAAAGCGCGGACAGTGTGCGAACGCTGCTGTGTATTTTATAGATGAGAGCACAGTGGAAAAGCGTGATGCTCGGAGTGAAATCCAGAGAGGTCACACCTCGTCCCCCATACATCCTCCTCTGCATCTCTCCGGGTGTTGTGGCATCAAGCATAAGCCCAGCTCGTGAAGATGTTGAAAATGAGTTTGTTACCTGGGAATTGTTCTGGAGGGAATTGCAACAGCATTGTCTCAGGAAAGGGGATACGGGGGCGTGTCAAGGCATGTATTTTACCTTTGATAAAACGTAGAAGGAAGGCCTATCAGTCCTGAGTCTTTACGAAATGAAGAGATGAAAGGTACTGAACGTTAACATGAAGGGAAAGTTTCTCACTGCTGAGAAGCAGAAATTCATTACTCCTGGAGCCTCATTGTTACATCCACAGAGCTTGTCACAGGCTGCAGGGACAAGCAGGGCTGGTATGTAGTAGGATAAACTAAGGCTTTGAGAATTAGTAAGGTATTTAAATTGTCATGTAGCCCACTAATGGATGAACTGTATTATTAGATATTTCATTAACTGAATGACTATACTTAGAAGAACTGCTTAATTGTCTTTATTCCAGCATATGAGGTGCCTAAAGGATAGGATAAGCTCCCAAGATAGTAGAATAACAAAACTAAAATGCATTAGGGGAAGATATCAAATATTAAAGTAAAACGACTCAAAAGTATTTTTAATAACATATGTTTCTACACAAAAGCAGTGACAGAACAAGAACAATCAGTAATCATTAAAATTACAAACATTTCATTTATAATGAGCTGTTTTTTAGGAGCTCATAATTTTTTAAAAAAAAACAACCCATGTTTTTGGCTGATATTGTACAGGCTGGCCTGATTGAAAGCAGGGCTGTTGCTGAAACTATTCTAGATCTGGAGACGGATGGTTGAGTTAGTTTGAGGGACAAGAAAACCATCTTTTCTTCTAGCTAAATAATCCCATAGCCTTTTTTTAGTTTTGAAACTTCAAGAGGCTGAAAGTCTCACACTTGGCAATGGCAGGCTGATGAGGCATATCCCTCATGTGAAAGTGAAGTTGTACTTTATTTCAGATCTAAGGGGACAAAGGGATTTCATGCACCACCCTGCATGTTTGAGGGCAATTGCACCAAACTATCAAGATTCCATGTTGGTGCCACCATGCTGCCATCCAGCCTCAGCTTTTCCACAGCTCTGAGTTAGAGCTGAAGCACCTGAGGAGTCCTTGCTGTGACAAGCAGCACCTGATAGCCAGCAGCTGTGTTAGCCCCTTTCTGGCTCTGGGGGCAGTGAGCCTGGGTCTGGAGCAAACCTTGTATCAGATCAAAGTTAACAGTGTCATCTTACGAGTCTGGGCCAGCCTGTCTGTATTGTTTAGAGTCCATGCTCTCGGTTCGCTTGGCTGACAGCAAGAGTCCTGTGTTACTGAGAAACGTTTTTGGACGAATTGGGTGTTTGGTATGATCCCAGCTGCTTTGAGTGTGCTGGTGTGTAATGGACTGTAAACATTTCCAGCAACATACACAAAATTTTGAAATTAAGATCAGTTTTATTATATCACAGGCGGCTATTATGCAGTCTGTACTCTTCAGCTGACCACTAATGCTACTCTTTGACCTGCGATTCAAGAGCACATTTTCAGTGTCTTGTTTTTCTCAATATTTAAACTCAGCTCATTTTTGTGTTATTTTAGTGCCAATATCTGCTCTATTTCCAGTCTTGTGTGCTTAGTCTTATCAACTATAGAGCTAATACATTGTTTATAACAAAATCAAGGTATTTTCCTTCTGCACCAGTGAAACTGATAAAGATGTAAACTCTTTCCTCACGCTGTAATCTCTAGCATAACAGTGTGACAAATCAGCTCTGTTTATGAAAAAGCTGAAGCCTTTTGTTCTCCAGTTCTAATGTATGTGTTCTGGCAGTGCAGGGTGATCCATAGTGGAGAAGTAAGCCATTCTAAAGTTGACAGCATCACATGCAGAAGTGTTCATTTGCACATCGCCTAAAATATGACTTCAAGACAAACCACCTTTGTATAATATGTGCCTACATGCTGATGTTGTATAATTATTTCCAGTACACTGAGTATCATGAATAAATACTTCCAATACACTTAATACAAAAAAAAAGCTTCTCTGAACATACAGGCAGTACTTTGGATGATGTAATTAGTTTACTCCATACCCATATCCCCAGCCCCAGACCTAACTGTTTTTTCTGAACAGTCCAAAAAAAGTCATTGAGGGAAAAGGCTGATGTACCTGTAATTTGGTAAACTGATGAAAGGAGAGTATGTGACTTGCAACCTGCACAGCAAGGAGCTGTTTCACATGTTCGTGCCTTTCTCCACAGAGGATAACTCACTTTGTGTTTTGTATAGCTGCAAAGCTATTCAAATCATCTGCCACTAAGTCTAAATAGAGTAGCATGGCTCTTTGAGAATATACCCACTGGGAGAGATGAAACATATGTAGACTCATAGGTGAGGCCACTCCTGCAGAATCCTTTCTTTTCTGGCTGTCATTAAAAGTAATAAGTAACAAGCAGACGTCTTGTGATGAGGCTGTTATTAGAAGGAAGAAAGAAAGATTTGTTTTGCCTCATGAATCATCTGCAAAAAAAATTTAAAGCAGCTTTGTTCAAGGAGATTGTTGAGCTGGCATTGCTGTATATTGTGTTATGCTCTGAGTAAAATGAAAAGACTTCAAATGAAACAATCCACTTTCAAAGTTTTGGAATGGTATATTTGGTAGAAAAAAAAAATCATTGGTTTTTTTTGATCAAAATTTTATGCTTCCAGGTCTGTAATTTATGACGTGCACTTGTGTCCAGTATAATTGACTCGGGTGAGCAGCAGATGCAATAACTGCTTCCTTTTGAGTGCGCAGGCCTCCAGGCATTTCCTGAGGCACTGGAGAGATGTGTGCTCAAGCAATTGTTTCTTGATGCAGAAAGTCCTGCTGACTAGCAAGTTGGATTAAATGATCTGTCTGGGGGGATAAAGAAGTCAGGACACTGAAAAGATTCAAGTGAAGGATCTTCTGATGTATCTTCCAGTTAAAGTCTTCCTGCACTGCGTTGAGGAATATGATTAATGGGGACTTATTCTGGTCTAACTAATAATGCTTATTCCTCCTCAAGCTAACTTCTCAATTAGTGTATGAAAGACACTGTTGTGGCTTGTCAGTATAGCTTTAAAATTTCTTTTTCTTGCTGTTGCTTGATGTAGAAATGACTGTTGTAGCATTAAGTTATGTCATGAGTCTGAGTGGTGCATTTCTAGGATTTTTTGGGGTGAATTTTCATTGATAACAATTGGTTTTGAGGGTTGGAGTTTTTTACTTCAGAAAGGATGAATTGTGCATTTCAGTCTAGAAAGTTTCATGCATTTGTGTAAAAAGTGAATATATTCACATTGTTTCACCACTTCGGTCTGTATTAGCATGTTCCTTTTGCAAGGAACTTGAACTTCTCATTTCTGAGTAGCCCACATATTCTTTTGCTGTGTCTGTACACAGGATGTGATTATGGTGCCTTGACTGAGTCGGGCATATCTAATTATGCTGTGAATGCTGCTGACGGTAATAGCAGTTGTAGTGTGTGAATTATTCTGTGTGCAAATTGCTGAGCTGCTTCCTCTCAGAGTGGTCTGGCATGGTGACTGATGCCTGTTCCATTCTGTTCACCTTTTCTCCTGCCACTACCAGTTCCCTTGGAGGTGCACTCTCCTACCAATTCAGGTGTCACTCTGTCCAAATCTGTCCTAAAGAGGCTCTTTGATGATGTCCACAAGATAAAAAGTATTCCAAAGAAAGCAAGAACTTCCAAATTATTTTCCAGTTCATTTTCTTTCCAGCATCTTCTAAGATGGAGACCCTTTATTACAGGATTATCTTTATATTCTTTCCCATAGGATGACCTGCGGGTTTGTTTTTCTTAGAAGATAGCTATGTAATATAAAACAAAAGAGGGCCAGGTGCTCAATAGCAAAGCTGAAGACTGACTACCTTCTCATCCTCTGCATGCTGAGTTGTTGTCTTTAATGCATCACTTCGTTCATTGTGAGTATCAGAAGCAGTGAAATTCATTTTTAGACATAAGAAAAACAAGGGCTGAGTGCAAAGTCCTTCCAAAGACTTTGTTGATGATTAAGCTTTACAAAAGCCTGAATTCAGTGTGCATTTTAACAAAGTGACTGAGTTCCTTGGTTACTTGAATTCCCACCACAGGCAGGAGTGTAGGTGTGTGCACTTTTTTTGCACACATGTATCCTCTTGATGGACGATACACCAAAAAGTCCTAACTCCATCATCAACATTTCCTGAAAAGAATCCACAAACCCACAAATATTAGTTGAATGTGTGTTGGAGCATTAAAAAGTTAGTTGAAAAGCAGAATAAATAAATCACATTTTTCCCTTTAGCAACTGTGTCATCTTTCTTGCCACACTCAAGCTGTAGCATATTTTTTAGATAAAGAAGTTTAGCAGCTAAGAATAAAGTACTGATCCTTAGTGAAAAAAATGGTAGAATTCCTAAGTAAGATGCATTAGAAGCAGCTTTCATATCTATTTTAATACCAGTTTTCAGCCTTCAGTTTTTTACAGGCTGGGAAATAAAAGCAGAGCCAGTGAGCTGCACTGCCAGATATACCCCAGGCCACCAAAAGCCAGGGGGGCTGTAGCACTGTCTTGTGCTCCTGCCTTGGGGTGGGCCAGGGCAGGTGGCCTGTGCTCAGTGGTCCCACTTGGAGGCATATTCCTCTGCCAGGGAGCAACCTAGAGCCACAAGCTTTTCCCATCCTGGGAGCAGTTTGATGTGCCTTAATGTAGTGAAGTCTCCCTGCCAGAGAAAACAGACATCTGAGAGCTGTGTAGATACTGTATATGAATTTGATTCTTCCATACCCACATTCCTTCAGGTCAGGTCCAGCTCAAGATACTAAACTGCCATAGTATAAAATCTGCAAATCTGGAAATACCACAAATTTCCCAAGACAGGATCTGTTTTTTCCCCCCTCTGTGTATTTGTTCATTGCCTGGCAGCTTGTGTGTTGCAGTTCTGTCTGCTTTCATCCTTCAATGTTATTAATGCAGTGTAAGTTAGGGTTCCTGGTGGGAGTAGTCAATATTTACAAGATTGCTCCTCGTGTAGGCTTTTGGTCAGGTGACAATGAACCAAATAGCAATAATCCTCTTGTATTTTAAAGGGCCATATCTCCAAATCTTTAATTACAAAGTATTTTAATTTCTTCTATGTCATATTGTATATTTGATTTTATATGGAGTATAAAGTTCTATTGAATATTTGAAAATTATTGGAAATGCATTCCCCTTGTCTCTACGAATGAAACTGGTTGGCTGGTGATTTTTAAAAGAATTTAGACAGAGATGAGTGGCAAATCAAAACAGTAAAAAGAAACCGTGGCAAAAGAGAACATTTAGCGAGAAACTCAGTATTTGCTATGACATACCCTTTGAAGGTTACTGTTAACACCATTCATACCTCCTAGGTGTTTCCACCAGATCAGTACTTCTCAGGGTCTTTTCCAGAGGCAAGTTGCAAATGTTTTGGAGACTATTTCAAAGAGATATCAAAGGTAAGATACTGAAGATACCTCTTGTGAAATTTCTCTAGGTGGACTAGTTGATACAATTTTAAAAGTTGGCCTAGTATTAGTTACAGCACTTTGTATTATGTTGCTGTTATTTAGAGCACCACTGAGGAACTAGTAAGTGGTCTTGTGTCCAGGTAGACAAGCAGAGGAACAGAGATGTCAGGTTGCATTCTGAGGGATACAGAAGGCTTAATTTAAATACCTGAAATAATTGTTGCTTACCTTACTGTAGGCCCCCAGCTCAGGAACAGAGATGTCAGGTTGCTCTGTGAGGGATACAGAAGGCTTAATTTAAATACCTGAAATAATTGTTGCTTACCTTACTGTAGGCCCCCAGCTCTAGGGGTTGATGCAGTTCTCTTTGAATAAGAGCCTCAGTTTCCCATGAAGTCTCCCGTCGTATTACTGCATAAGAAGCAGTAGTGACAGCCTGCCAGGAATGCTGGCAGTGGAGAGTGACAAGCCTGCCTGCGAGGAGAGGCAGCCTATGGGTTAGAGAGGGCTTTGCAGGCAGGTACACAGCTTCCCTCCATGCTGTGCCCCAATGCTGTGCCCCCCTTCCAGCAGGGACCCCCAGGCAGTGAATTGGGCAATGGTTTATTAGATATGGTTCTTGTCCTGCTCTCTCTCATTCAGCTGCATTTATCTATGTTGCTAACAGGAGCCAGGAGCTGGTTAGTGGCATCCCTGCCCTATGGAGCCTTTAAATACTCATGAAACAGCATAAATGGTGGGCTGCAACCCCGCAAGGCATTTAATACAGAAACACCAGTGACTGAGAAGTGGAGGGAAGAGCACTGGGTCAAAGAGGACTGTTGGAAAGGTCAGGAATGCTGAGGGATGTGTTGGTCTGAGCTGTATATTCCCTGGCAAACCCCTGATGTCAGACTCAGAGACGGATGATGACCTACTTATTTCCCTAAGCAGAAGGTCAGAGGAGCAGGTAGATGAAGTGTGTACTGTATCCTCACCTCTTCTTGGACTTGTTGCCTTGGGAGGGCTGACAAACCATATTCTCCTGGCCATTCACCAGCTGATACTAAACCTATGATGATAAAGTAAGAAATATATGTAAAAGGCTTTTAAAATAGTGATAGACCTTCATATAATCGAGTATGTATTTCTAACCTTGCTTTGCACAAGGTTCATGTTTCAGTTGCTTATATTGCCAGTTTCAGCTCAAGCTCTCTAATATATATATGCATAATAATATATATATATGCATTCAGGAAGATTTTTACTTCAAGAAAGAAACAGTTAAACCTGAGCAGGTGAGGTAAGAGTTGGAACCCAAACCATGCTTGCATTACCAAATTCCCCAAGGCTCCATTGTTCTAGTATTTGAGGTTTATAGAAAATAACTGCCTGGTTTCTCTCCTATGCCTGTAAATGATTATATGCCTCACATTTCTAACCTCTCCTAATGCTGCCAGTAACAGCAATACAGCCTCCATGTGGTAACCCAGTTGTTCACATCCGTAACTTCTTTAATCTTTGTCCAAATTCCCATTTCTGCCAAAGAATGCATCAGGCACCAAGATAAGACTCAGGGAAATGTAACCCTTGCCCCAAATAACCTGTCATGAACTGTAATGTTTTATCACAAGAACTGTACTTTGCACAGTTGTGTAAAAGAGCAACCATCTGCCTGCCAAACCTGCAGCGCTCCCACGCTCCATGGCGCTGACACCAGGATTCCCAGGTTTTGCCTGTTGGATTAGCTGCTGCCAGCTGGTTCTTTCCAAAGCCATGGCTGTTGG
Organism: Machaerirhynchus nigripectus; assembly: GCA_013397975.1. Classification (NCBI taxonomy): domain Eukaryota; kingdom Metazoa; phylum Chordata; class Aves; order Passeriformes; family Dicruridae; genus Machaerirhynchus; species Machaerirhynchus nigripectus. Next base: position 239,255 of record VZRQ01010869.1, read on the forward strand.
GTAGCAGCACCAAGGCAGCATTCTTGGGTTTGTGTCCTGCACAGATCCATGCATGGTGCAAAGGGGCAGAGAAGGCTGCAAGGTTCCCTCAGTGCAGGCTGTTTGGGGCATACAGCAGCAGAGCGAGAAGGAGGAACAGCAGATGCAGCCAAAAGATTCCATGCTTAAAATAATTCAGTCTAATGCTAGTTACAACCTCTGTTTTTAGTGTTTGTATGGGTGCAGGTTTTGGTCATATGGATCACTCCCTGAGAAACCTTCGTTCTTCTCAAATTTCTCATGACTCCAGTCTGCTCTAATCTTTTTTCATAAGAGCTGTTTAATTCTGTGGCACTCCACCAAGGAAAAGACTTTAACTATATAATGAAATAGTTGTTCAAATTCCCAAGTAGAAACCTGTGTATTACTACATGTAACGGAAGATTGAATTTATTAATAAGCCTAAACATGTTCCAGGCATCTTGAGTAAAACATGCTGTTAGCTAGCTCAGCAAATACTAGTGAGGCTGAAATGCCAATTTGCAAATAGACCAGCTATATCAAGAAAGATTACATTGGTCTTCCATTGAATAATTCGGGGATTTGAATAATTTTACATTCCATTTTTATCTTTCTTTGGCAGCTTGTATTTCTGGATGGAGCTTCAGGTACTGAGAAATGGGTGGAATATAAGCTGAATAGATCTGCTTTTTCCAAATGAGAAACTAAGTTATGTGAGGGAACAGCTCCCAGCTGCTGTCTCACTGTTGCTTCCACATGCTGCATAAACACCACTGTTGGAAGTAGCTATGGATCATGGGCTGCAGGCTCTTTGGTGGTGTTACCACACTTGTTTCTCAGCCTTTGTTACAGAAAGAAAGATGTGGTCCTAAATGACCCAGGAGGTTATTGAGAGGTAAGGGATAGGTTCTCAAAGACAAAGATGCTACAACTAAACAGTCATGTGCAGCTCTCGAGGGATGGCTAAGTGCTTTGGAAACACCTCAGTAGATACTACTCGACATTTTAGGCCTCTAAAAATATTGAAAAGGTAGCTTTCTCTTGGAGTTCTTTATGTTCCTCTTATCACATTATTGCTCAATCCTTTGAGCCAGGCTATATAATTACTGTCAGGCTGCAGATGGCTATTAGGAGAAGCCTGCAGGACACATAACAAAGAATTAAAGTGTCTGCAGCAAAGCTGCACAAGTAAAGTTACACGTTTGGGCTTGAGATTGTCTAACAGCTCATTTCCACATAAAGAGGTTCTGTGCCCTTCTCCCTGTCCTCCTTCTGCCTTGGCCTACCTCCCCTTACGTGCACTGGCTTGTGTTTTCTGACCCTGCACCAAGCCAACTCTAATTACTGGAATTGAAAAGAATATTAAACTGGAAAAAAGGTGAATCATTTGCGATAGCATACGGTGTTGACTCAAAGCATGAATGTACTGATGAGCACAAAGCTAATACAAAGGATGTGACTGGATCTGGATCTGGGGAAAGGAAGAGGAGAAAAAAGTAAACAAGAGCTTTATAACAGTGGAAATCTGGTTAATGTTCTTTGTGGTAAAGTGCCACTACTCCTGAATAAAAAATGGCCAAATTCTGTTCTTGCAGTCCAGCATCATCCTGCATATACATGTTATCTTTGTTTGTCATTATGGATTTGTCTTTCACAGTGTGGGTATAAGTGGATAAAGCTGGGACTGTAACATGACAGATCAGTCAGTGAGACACCAGCAACAAGGCTTTGCTCTGAGGCAGGGTGGTCAATAATATTGGCATATTTTGTAATCTCGCCCCTCAGCTCTCTCCAGGAGATAACAATCTCTCTTGCCAGCTCCATGGGACCAAGGTTTGCTTTCTTTCTCCTTTTTTTTTTTTCCTTGTTTTTTTAGCTGGTTTTTTTTTTTCCCTATCATAAATTCTGGAAACAGATCAGCTCTCCATCTTCCTCTCAAAAATCTGTAGAAAAGCAAGACAGCAAATAAATAAATGGCAATGAAACATACTGCCCATGAAAGATTTAATATAATTCAGTTGGGGGAAAAGGAGGAAAGTTAATGGTTGGCAGCAACTAGTAATCATCCAGCATTTCAAAGTTTTTTCCAAATTAACTGAAGACATTTTCTCTTTCTGTTGAAGTCAAAGATAATATTTCCACTGGCTGCAGTTGGGGCAGTTTTAATCCCTTAAGTTTTGAACAGTCCTGTTTTTCAATCTAAAATAATAAAGTATGATATTCTTTCAAAACTGGGTCAGTTATCTGATGTGTGGATTCATCATTCATTTTGACACTTATCTGATTGTATCCTCATTCTTCTGCTGAGGTTAGTTTAAAAGAAAAGGCACCTCCCAAGCTACCCTCCCTTGAAATGTCATCTGAGGCTTTCTTTTTCACTTTTTAAGCTCTGTGGGAAGTACAGCCCTATTATAAACAAAGCACAGCAAGAACTTGTCTTCCTCACACAACAGTGTCTTGGGGTGAACTCGGCAATGACTCAGTGTTGCCTCTGGCACCCTGCTTTAGCTAGGCAGGTGCAGTGGCAGGTATGTGGGAGCATTGGGTGCAGGGCAGCACACGGGCAGTTTGTGCCAAAACACTGACAGAGGGAACAAGGCAGATGCCTGGACATAAACTGCAGAGGGTGGCCAAGACATCCACACAGGGAGATACAACATAGGGCTTACTGGACCTCCTTGCCCTCTGCGTTGGTGGCTGGAGGCTGGGTGGGATATGCCAGAGAACTCAAGAGGGCATCTACATGTGAAAACTTGCATCTTTGTTGAAGTTCCCCTAGAGCTGGTATGTTAAGAAGTCATGGGTGAAAGAGCTAACCCACACAGAGAGTGTACTTGCTGGTTTCCTTAACAGATTCTCTTCTGAAACCTTTAAAAGGATTATGGTTTACTGTCGCCCTGAGTTTTGCAGTCTTTCTATGTTTTCATTCCTGTAGTAGAATTTCCCAGGCACTTTACTGTAAGCATCAGGCATGTTTACCTACCAATATCTATTATTATCATTCTTTTTGTTAGGCGGAGAATTATGATAGACTTTTAATCTGACCAGTGTCATGGAGAGGTGGTAACCCCATCCTCCAATCCATGGTTGTCTCTAAAAAGATATATAACTAACTAAATAAAGGGCCGGGCCGAGGTCTTCTTCCTCCTTCTTCCTTCTTCTTGTCCTACCTTGGCCCTTCTTGCTCTCTCTCTTTTGGCCCAGGCCTTTTCCTGACAGAACGGTGTCTGCGTGGTCCTTTCGTGTCTGAGTACGACAGTTTACACTGCTGTTTTTAACAGGTGGGCTACTTGTGCTGCTTTTTATCTTTGGCATAGCACATTGGACCTTTTGGCAGCCTTAAGGTCAAGGTTCCCATGTGCAGCTGGCACTGCCTTACAGACAGCTCTCAGCCCAGTGCTTCTGGTTGCACAAATGCATCCCTCATGTTTTGTCTCCTGGAAAACTGGAGGAATGGTCCACCTTCAAGTGGAAAGATTAATCAAAACTCAAAGAAAAATCTGTCCTTCAGGTGGATAGATCTCCTTTGAAGAAAGGGGTTCTGTCTTCATGTGTGCATGTAGGCATTGGATACGGTGGTCTGTCCTGGCATAGATCAGAGGGAATTTCAAGCTTTCAACTTCATATTTTCCTATGATACCTTCAGGTATTCTTTGTAGTCTATAGTGTGAAAACATATCATACAGTCAGTCAATCAGTCAGTCAGCCTGAGGACATTGGCGTAAGTGTCCCCAGTGAGAGTAAAAAATGTGTATTTTCTGGGGTTGAGCTGAAATATGCTGCTCTCTGAGAGGTCAGCTTTTAGCGTTGAGTGGAGAACTTTCATCGAGGGCAGGAGTACACAGTAAATGCAGCTGGATGTGACTGTGTCACTGTCTTGGTTTGAAAGACAGGTGTCTGCCAAGGAAGGCAGGGCCCCTCCTTTGGAATGGAAAATGTAATCCCTTTCCCTCCAAATTATTATAATTTTGAAATTAAGGGGCTTTCAGGCAAAGATATGAGGAACAGGAATAACAGTTGTTTACTAATATTTATATAACAAGGCAAACAAACACCAATAACTGTGGCAGCACCACCAAACAGGACCAGAGCCCAGTGACACCTCTCGGCCCAGGCCCTTTCCCGTCGGTGCGGTGCCGCTCACGGCCGGCAGGGGCGCTGGCGGCTCCCGTTGAGCGGGGCGGGGGCGGTGGTTCCCCCGCGCCTGCAGGGGGCGCTCCGGAGCGGGCGCGGGGGGCACGCGGTAATGGCGGCTGGGCCGGGCCGGGAGGGGGTGGGAGAAAGGCCTCACAAACTCCCTGGGCAGCCATCCCGGTGCCCCAGCAGGGCCCTCGGGAACAGCAGGCTGGAACAGCGGGGATGAGCACAAAATCCCGGGTGGTAGGCGAGATGTATCAAACTCCGGAGTGCAGCAGGAGCCCCGGCAGGTCTCGGCAGGCAGGGCGTGCGGCGCTGCAGTGCAGCGAAGGNGCAGCGGAGCTCCACTGATGGCAGAAGGACGGTGGCAGCAGGCCGCAGTGGTGATGACTTCTCCCCACAGCAACAGCAGACTCTCTGCCATCTGAATGCCGAAAGAGCAAGAGGGCAAGGGGCTCCTCCCAACCCCCTTTTCCCAGTCCAGATCTCTCAGCATCTCCGCCCTACACGAGAAAACCTCAGGTAAAAGAGAGTAGCCAGCTGGACCCCTGCCCTTGTGGCCAGGGCTTTTGTCTCTCTTAAGTTTCCAGTCCCGTACTGCCTCCTGACAACACGTATGGGGGAAATTCTTTAAGAAAAATAAAAGGAGAACTCCTAAAACCCCAACAGTCACACAGTCTGGGGACACAAGACCTGAAAACTAGGTTTTCACAGCTTGCTTCATCTGCATTTTGTAGTTTACAATCTTGGATTACTGAGTCATAGAACTCAGCTGCAGTTGAGTTGAACTTTGAGAACAATTACATAAAATATTACATTTTTAATTTCCTGTTCAGAGCTGTACTGGGAGTGGGTTCAGTAAACAAAAGAGGGTGCAGAAGATCAGTGCTAATAAAAATCCTGCCTAGAATCTCATTAAGAAATCTCATCTGTTCCTGTGTTCTGAATGAAGTAGGGATCTCTTGAAAGAAGCATGATGCAGTCGTATCATTAAAAAAGTGTATCATAATATGTACATAATAGGATGTCACATTAAAGGCAAGCTTAATTCTGGCATTTCATGACATTAAAGGGATTGACTTAGCAATAGTAGTATTCTTTCAGTGCAGGGCCATTTTTGCTTGGGCAGTGTGTGCGAATAACCTCGTAGGTTCACAGAATTGGGAAGGTGAAAATGCAGGCCTCCTATGTATACACATGTATACTCATGTTGGCATTTATGTGTTCATCAGCAAGTTAGGATGTTTTTGATTCATAACACATCCTCTGCCCTTTGTACTGCACGCAGAGAAGGCTGCCCTTCCCAGGGAGTCAGTGCCAAAAGGATGCTATGACACCTGTGTTCCCATTGCCTTTAACACATTATATGCTGATAAATGAAATTTGTTTATTCCCAGCTCCAAAAGAAGTTGAGATGAACTGAGCACAGAACTGTCTGGCTATTTGCTTTTCATAATTTATTTGTGATAAGTGTGTATCTTGTGCCATTGGCTCTGTGTGCTGATCCTTGCCTTGGAGCCTTCACAAAAGCATAAGGCTGGCGCAGGCAGAGCAGCTGCAGTGTTGCTGCCTGGGCATGACACATCTGTCAGTCCCTGCTTGGTTCATAATCCTCCACAGACTGGAGGAGCAGGGCCTCCTGAGCACTTAAAACCCATACTTGTTGTGTCCTTGGAATGTGAGGAGTTTCTCATATCGTGCAACCCTCACCTTTCCAAATGGGAAATTCTTCATCAAATTCATAGTTACCAAAGAGCTTCCCAAGGGACCAATTGTAGTCTTGTCAACCTAGGAAACAGCGTATTTCCCACCTGGTCATGTTCTCAACAGTGACTGAACCCCTCCAAAACGAAGGTGTATTTCATGTCTTTTCTTGTTCTCAGTAACGACAACCATTTTTGTCAACATTTTCTAATGACAGGCACTCGTAGTGATACCAAGGATGAAAATTTTCAGCTGTGTGGAAGTCAGCTGAATGAAGTCAGTCAAATGAAGAACACTGGACACTTCTTCCTGTAAACACTGAGGCCAGATCTGTGTATGGTACCAATCAGAAAACACTAAATTATTGATTTCTGTCCTGATTTTATCATTCCTTAAGGAATAGAACTTATTTTTGCCCACTATTTAATAAAGAGAATAGCTGCTATTCAGTAGCTTATTGAACTTGTGAAGGAACCAAGTCTCTGCATCTCTGATTTCTGCATTTGATAAATTGTCCCACTTGCACACCGACTTCTTCAAGACCTACAGAGCTGCTCAGTAGCAGAATCCAAAATAGATTTAAACCCAAGAGAGGAATCAGAAGATAGAAACTGTCCTAGTTGATGGAGAAATGTTTGACTGACTGCACTAAGGATGTAGTTTATTTTAAATATTCTCATCCTTTTGAAATACTAAGAGATCTAAAAGTAGATACTGCAACTTTGAAATGGAACATTGCTATTTGTGGGGATGGTACCAAAAGTAAATGTAATTGCCAAAAATACACAGAAATATTTAGTTGCTTTTCAGCAAGCACTGATCAAATAGAGGAGCTCTCCTGGGTCAAGCTGTATGTTAATTACTGACCCATCAGTAGGGTCTTTGCTTCTGAAAGTTTAACACCATTATTTTATAACAAACCCATAAGATGCTGCATTTTAGCAAATACTGACCACATTCCCTGTTCCCTCTGTCAACCTGAACAATTCCATCTGAACGAAATAGCTGTTCTCATGCTCCCCTAAAATCTCTGCTCTCTGCTTTGGTCTTAGGCTGCTTGGAGTTGAAAACAATTAAAATTTGTGGATGTCTTTCTTTGTATTGTTGTTTGGCCATACTCTGGTTATATATAATCAATATGGTGTGTTTTCCATGGTAAGTTACATCAATGTGTGGCAGCAGTGCTATGAAAATCAGGTTTCCAGTTCCTTGGTAGTCAGGAATTTCTGACACAATATGATGCTATTTGGAATCTTCTAAAATGATCAAATATTCTGTAAGAAAAAAATTAGCAGATCCTTTTTATCAATTCATTTTGGTTTTCTGTTGATGTATCACAAAATGAAGCCAGAAAGATAAGGAATTCTTTTTTTCAGAGGAAATTAATTCATTTCTTATCTTTGGAAAAATTTGGCTGGTCTCTATCCTTGAGTGATGTCATATTATTTCTCTGAGCTAATAAAAAAGACCAGTGACTCAGCATCTGTAGTTTATAATTTAATCTCAGGTGAAAAGTTTGAAGAGCACGCCAACATTTCATCCTAATGTTAATGTATTATCTTCAGGGGAGACCAAAGGGAGCTTTCTAGAATGCAAAAAATGAATACGTTTAGCCATAATTATTTTTAAGTCCTCTGCTTGTTTTTTAGGTGGCACCTGTTATTCCTAAATGACTTTAATTCCTCATTTGGATTGACAGATCGAATTTGCCACCAACTCTGCCATTTTCCTACCAAAACTGTAGGAAACATACTAAAACAGAAAAAGGGATAACTATGTCAAGAAGTATTTTCTCTTCTGACTGTTGAGTTGGTTTATTTTAATCTGCAGTATCAATTATTTCCAAAAGCATCAAGTGGAAAATGCAGATGTAAACAGAATTTTGGTATTCCGCAGAGCACAGCTTGCAGAGGAGTTTCGGGAAAAAAAGTAGTTTCAGGACTTAAACTCAGGTGACTTTCTTTTTAATTGCACTTGAAAGTTGTGGGGAGGAGGGGGTGCACAGACAGAGGAGGCAGCCTCAAAGTATTTGTGGGGAGGTCACTGTCAGCAGCATCATTTTCCATGAGTTCATCAGCACAGGGCCAGGCTGGTCCAGGAGCCCTCCTGGAGCAAGAGCACCTTGTCTGGGTCTCTCTTGCCCATGTCAATGAGCAGCATCCCACGTGTCATGGTCTGATACAGCTCAAATCTATTCATTTTGCAGAGGGGAGAACGAGAGTTTGTCATGTTGCTTAGTTGCTATTAACTTTATTAAAATAATAACACGAAAAGCTCTACATTCTGTGCCCTGAGGGCTGCTGTGAGGCTCCCATGCAATGCAGGCAGCTGACAACTTTGTTTAGCTTTTCAAAAACCTGGTGACTTTCTGAAGCGAACGCTTTCAGAGCCTCCTCTCCTGGTACTTTCAGTTTGCATTCCAGTTCCAACAACAGCTGCTCTTTGTGGGCTGTATGACTTGTGTGGCCCAGCTGCAGAAGCAGATGTGTCCTCCACATTCATGGAGAGAAGGCTGGAAAGGATTGCTCTGCTAGGGCTGAGAAGTTGGTTCAGGGATAGGAATTGTATTTTTAAGCTGACATTTGCCAGAATTCGTCCTAGAAGATACAGTGCTGCCTCCCTTGCCTGCTCATTCCTACCCTCTCCCTTGAGTTTGCACAAGCCTGGTCTGAACAACAGAGGAATTAATCCAGTTGAAGCCTCGGCTGATGGGAACAAAGACACAAGCTGTCATCTGGCTAGGGGTTGTGATGTTTTCCATCCAGCCACGTGGACATGTGTGCCCACAGGAGGCAGAGCTGGAGGGGAGGGAGAGAACTGTCTTTCAGGGGACTAGGGAGGAAGATGCAGGGTGGTCTCTGGGAGCTTGTGCTTCCTCACAAGGTGAGGTTACGTGGGATGGCCGAGCCTGGGGGTGGCTGTTAACCTGGACACAATGACACCTATCTCCAGCAGAGCTCCGTGGAGCCTTCGTGAAATTTTCGCGATCCTTACTTCCCTGTGCTGGGATGGTGCACACATGAGCACCAAGCCCCACACCACAGCATGCCACGAGCAGGATGGAAGTGCTGGAGCAACAAGCATGAGCAGGAGCCCTCAGACAGCATTCCCCAGGCAGCCACAAAAATTGTGGAGATGGGCATGTGGCAGCCTAGGATGAGTATGTGAAATGGTGTGTAGGAGATGCTGAGAGCTGCCCCCAGCCCAGCTGTCCTAGAATTTCATTCACAAGGTAAGTCATGAGCATTTATTGTACAACTTGTGTTCAGGATGGCTTTTCACAATGGTTGTATAAAATTGGCTTTTTGTGTGTTGAGAAACCAAGTCAGAGTTGTGGAGTACCTCTGCATCTACACACAAGCCTGTAGTAGGGATTTTGCAGGCTAGCTCCAGGGTTGGAGAAACAGGGGCATGTGGAAACTCAGGCTGTCCTCAAAAGAGGGCATTGCAAGAAGAGGTTTCAAGGTCCTTTATTAGTTAATGGTTGTTTTTTCTGTTTTGCAATACAGAACAACTAAATATTCTCATCTTGTTGGAACCAGTATATCTTGTGTGACTTCTCTTTCATCTTCTTTCTTTCATCACCTTCTTCTTTATCTCTGACTAGAAAAATATACATTTATTCCTAGAAAAGCTTACAAAAACCAAAAAGGTGAGTGAACTAATTTCACCTTCGTAGAACAGGGCAACTTGTTGGTACTTGCTGTCAGTGTGCATTGATTTTATCTGGTGGGAAGATGGTGGTGACACCAGCATCAAGGTGCCTTGCTCTAACAACTCACACAGGTATAGGGGCTGTTGAGCAGATGGAGAGAGCTCAAAAAAGTGGTAGAAAATGTAGCATCTTCCTCTGTGAAAATATGCACAAATATATTTTTGTTTTTTCACTCTTCCCATTGGGAAGATTTTTTGATTTTTCAGCCTAGCATTCAGATGAAGGAAGACTCAGTGATCACAGTGTCCATCCATCTGTCCCACTCTAAAACCCTTTAAATCAACCACCACTCTTTAACATCCTGACGTGGCAGCTCAAAAGAATTAGAGTAGGATTTATTTCACCTAGGTTTAGACTTCTGCAGTACCAATGTCTTCATCCGAGATAATCCCTTTGGTTGTCCTTACAGTTAGTGGAGACCAGCTGGCATGTTTAACCATGATTCAAGTGACCTGATTTAGATGTCTATTTTGGGATGGGATGAATCATGGCCTGAGAGTGCCTTTCTCTCTTTTCTGCTTAGTTAGCGTGACCATCTGAGATGAAGAATAGTGGGATTTTCTACACGGCATCTGAAGACCATCTCTACGTAAGAAAGGAAATTTAGTGAAGCAAAGCTGAAGTGTGTGCTCAGCGGCAGTGGTTGGGCCACTCACCGTGGGTATCAGGCTGCCAGACAGAACATGCCCCTTGTTAGGGAGCCCTTCACCTAGCTGGTATTTAGAGGTCATGGGAAGAAACATGCTGAAGAAGTACAGCAGAGGTGAGGAGAAAGTCATAAAGAGCTTTAGGGTCAGGAGAGGTTATTGTGTTGGGCGGGTAAGAAAATAAAACATGAGTTCAAAATAAACAAGGCTTCACCAGGTTTACTGCTCACAGAATTAAATGATTATTCTCAGGAACTCACCACAACTCTGCGTGCTGTGACTGCTCAGATAAAACAACTTCTGAAATAACCCTTTCAGTATTTAGAGGTCAAGCCCTACCTCTCATCAGCCTATGATGCAACTTAGTAATTTTCCATTTCCAACCTGATAATTTTCAAACATGCGCTTTTGATGCTTTTTCCAAGAAGCACTCTCTCTTCTCTGAAAAAGTCATTATAAACACCTCATAGCCACCCAATTATTTTCTCTGAAAGTCCTCAAGCCCGCTAAACTCTTGATGATGGTTGAGTGGTTGCTATACTAAAACTACTGCCTCAGATTGATTGTTTCTGTTTCCTGTTACTTTCTACCTCATGGCTCCCAGTCCAAGTGCTTCTGTTCAGAGCATTTCTTTGTTGAGCACAATAAAAGTCTTTAGTCAACACACCTGCATCTAGAAAATTTATGGTAATGCAAGTAAATAAATGTGAATACATTACTGTACTAGTTCTGTGCTGAATGTGTGAATGTTAGTGGTGTTCCTTCTAAACTGAAGAGTCTGGAAGTTGTTATGACAATGTCTCTAAAACACGCTCACCACTGCAAAGTTGCTTGGTTAAGCTGTTTGTGGAAGGAGATTGAAAAGCAGGATCGAGCTGTACCTGCAGAAGGGGCAGCCGTTGACAACAACAAAAGGAGGAAACAAAACTGAAGAATGTGCCACATCATTTGCAGATCCCTGTGATACCAACTGAATGAAAAGAGTCACCATCACCTTAAAAACCTGGTAACAGTTTGTGCTTTGTCACGGTGACTCTTAGCCTTTTGTAAGGCAGGGTGTTATTCAAGACAGGCCTCAGTGAAAATGCAGTTGCTCCCACAAGCATATTCTTGTCTTAGGATCACTTGTTAATGCATATTTATTTAGCAGTTTACTTTCTGGGAACAATTCCATTCATGTTCACTTTTTCATTATCAGCAACGTGTAACGCACTACACTGTTTTTCAGAAGGCACAAATGAGATAGCAAGTGAGCAAGTTAAAGCCATGGAGTGGGTCTGTGAGTCATCAGCAGAGCAGTTTGAATGGCAGGCAGGTTTTGTTTTGTGTTTCATTCCAGCAAAACAGCAGAATGCAGGCTGTGAGAAAAATTTCAAAACAAACCAACTGGAATAATCACTCCCAAGCTGATCTTGACCAGAATTTGGTCCAGAATCCGACACTGAATGATGATCAGTGAATGCCGGATCCTCATTTCATCCTCAAAAGCTTTGTTCTCCAACAAACTCTGGGAAGGTTGCTGTCTGTTGTCCATGATACCTCTTTTTGGGTATCCTCATCTTCCTCATGGGACAGTGGAAGGAAGCATGGCCCACGTGACATCCTTGTTGCCATCCACTTGCAGAGGGAGCAGAGGCCTGCTGGTCATGGTATAAATAAACAACTCATCCCTCAGCATTTTCCATTCTGACTGCTTCCATACAAGTCCTTGGTTATTAATAATGACCATTCCTTTGCCCTCATTTTACTGTCTTTTTCTCATGTTCTTAAACACATTCATTCCCATGTCACCCAAAACTACCCATAACTACAATTTTTGTGCCTGTATGCTGAAGGAGGGCCGTACAGCTGCCTTCCAGGGATTTTCTTGCAAAACACAAGTAAACCACAGTTAGGAAAGTTTGAATGCAGTCTCTAAACACTGAGCTACCTGTGTGCACATGTATTTGTCTGCACTAGCCTGTTAAGGCTTAAGGATGTGAACTGTTGATGGACATATTTCAGGTGAGTGAAACAAAGCATGAGAGCTTCTAAAACTAAAAGGCAAAACAGCCTCAAAATGAAACTTCAAGCCAACAAAATTTTCAAGGGCAGAGGAAAACAGGTAATATCTAGAGTGGAATTAGTTCAAGATGGAGGCTCTCAAATTAACATGCCTACATGTAGGTAAAGATAAAAATACGCTTGCTGTCTATGTTTTGATTATGGAGTTCAATGGATCAGTGGAAACCAGTGGTTTGATTCAGTTGCCTAAATGTTAGTGCCTTTGGAAGAATTTCAGAAGTCTGAGATGTGCCTGGTATATAAAACGTAAGGGAAACCCATGTCCTTTTGGGATGGCGGGATGCCAGACAGGACACCCTCCCAGCACACAGGCAGCGCTGGACATTTATGTGTGAATCTTGTCTCTAGCCAATACAGTCAGTAAAGCCTAAGAAGAGATTGGGGTTACCCTGCAGAAGAACTTGGGGGTGACCGAATAAATCACTTTGTGTGCCTGCCTTGGCTGATAGCGTACCTTTGACTGTACTGCCTGTAACTGAAGGTTTACTGTCTAGTGCATAAATAGATGCCTAAATTTATGCTTCCTGACCTTGGGTTGTCCTCAGTGTTTCAAAGGAGCAGTGGCAGATATGAAAGCATTCAGCTTACACAGCAGCTAATGCTTGCAACTCCTCAGCTTCATGACTTGCATGACTGATCTGGCCTTTTTTAAGTGCTCTGCCCTTCCAAAGAGATATGATCATATGGGAATTCTTTGAACAGTTACTTCTCATATGAACAGATCCCACTTCTGGTAGTGACCCAAACTGACATCCTCCTGCTCTGCTTCTGCTGCATGAGCCAGTCTCTTTGCTGTGACTCCCTGCAACAATTTCAGTCCAGGAGACAGGTGTACCTGTTGTTTCAAAGGATGGTGTGTGATAGAGAGGAATTCAAGCTACTGCTAACAGCTTAGGGTGTTATTACTCACATACCACCTTAAGAGAATTCAAAATTGAGTTTTAATACATGATTTATGATCTTTGCTTTCATTTTTTCAGCTTTATTAAGATTCCTTTGCAGTCTAAGTGCTTTGCAGTTCACCTGGCCTGCCACATCTGTTCCTTCTTCAGAAGAGTTGATCTGTTACTTCTGACAATGTGGCCAAGGTGTCCTTTTGCCAGAACTTGTTTGACACCAGCAATGAAGCAAAGGGACTCTGAAATGTCACTGACAGCCATTTTGGCTGCTTCAGTGCATTTGCTGTTGTTCCACTGAGTGTGATCGAATGGAAAGCAAAATATTCTTATTATAGCAAACCATAATTCACTGGCTGAACTCTCAAGTGTATGCAGTGTCCAGCATAACAGCTTTAGAGCAGCAGCTGGGCCAGGAATCTGTTGGCTGCACCATTCTCCCAGCAACATAAGAAATAACTGTTTTTCCCATCTGCTAAATGTCAGTAATTTAAAAAATGTGTTCATACAGCACTGGGATGAAAGCAAAATACGTCCTTGCAAGAACTTGTCCTGAGCTGAGATATCAGCGTTTAGCAGACTGGCTTGGGAATCTGAAAAGAAATGTATTCCCTACCCTGCAAGGGTGGTAAATATTAAGTATTCAAACTGGAACAGCTCTGACAGAGGAGACTGAAAAACTTTCAGATAGGTTGGTGGTGAGATCACGTAGCTGCAACATGCAAACCAAGTCCCTGGTGTGAGCCAAAAGCATGAAAGATATATGTCCTCCCCAGTCAAGACCATGTCCTTTTCCCTGTGAAAGCAGGGATGGTACTCTCTTGTGGTGACCAGAAATTCATCCTGAATCCGAGAAATGTTTCCCTGAAGCTAATGCTGTCAAACCTCATGCACCGTTGTGCACTTCGATTTTAACAAATGGGAATTTTTTCAGGTCATCCTTGTTGAATTGCACTTTGCTTTTTTAGGATCATGGCACCAGCCTGTTGGGATCATCCAGAAGTACAAATCTTTTCTCCCAGGATGTTTATGGACAATAGATGGACGTGAGGGAAGGGAAAGTGGGCAGACCACTGCTGAAATACATATTTTTACGTCATGTAACTCTTGCCTTGAATGTTCTTCCCCTCTTCCTCCCCCTTTCCCGGAGCCGCCAGCACTGCTGCCTGAAACAAGCACTTGATGGCTTTCCCTCTGCCTTTCCCCCGGTACTGCCGTCAGCTTCCCACTGGGACACCCTTGTCCCCGCGGCCGCAGCACGGCCCCATGCCCAGGGGCAGGGACGCGTCAGCTGCGGCTCGGCCTCCGGGCCCGTCCCCGGCTGTCCCTGCTTGTCGCCCGCGGGGAGCCCGGCGCCATCCCCGGCCTCTGGTGCCCTCCAGTGTCTCCTTCTCGGAACAATTCAGGAGAGCAAAACCCTTCAGAGATCTCGCGTAGAGTGATGCTCCTTCGGAATGCGTGAGCATCAGGTGCCGAATTGAAGACTGAGACTAAATTAATCGGGCACGCCTTGTGCCCTTGACTAAAGGCAAGAAATAGAAGCGCCCAGCTGATATTAAGTCAGGCTGAGAAAGATAAGCTTCGCTACGTTCAGTAAAGCAACACGGCATTCCTGGTTATCTGAGTAACAGTTCGGGGAGCAGCCTTATCAAAGACATTCCCTGCAGAACCATTTGCACCGTAGTTAAAAGGTAGCATCACGCAATCACAGAATGAGAAGTTGTGATTTGTTCTGTGGCCGCTTTCACTGGAAAGAATGCAAGTTGCAGACTGAAAGACCTTTAATCTGAATTTATTCTCTTCCTTTAGAGAAATAACTTCAACAAATTTACTGTTTGGCTCAGGATAATCTTATATACAGATTTAACACAAAACAAAAGCAGTCTGTTCGACTTGGCTGGTTTTAATTAAATGCAGCAGAATTCTGGCCCTACTCAGCTATTCTCACATCACTACAGAATCACAGAGTCACAGGATGGATCAGGTTGGAAGGGACCACAGAGGGTTATCTTGTCCAGCTTCCTGCCTAAGCAGGATCATCCTAGAGTACATGGTACAGGCTTGTGTCCAGATGATTCTTGAGTATCTTGAGTGAGGGATACTCTACAGCTTCTCTGGGTAACCTGTTCCAGTGCGTGGTCACCTGCACAGTAAAGTTCTTCATCATATTTAGGTGGAACTTCCTGTGCTACATAGGAATTTTACTTATAAAATACATGGTGTCCTTCAAATGAAAAAAGAATACGGTGCCATGGGCTTGGGTAACATTTATCTTATAAGCATTCCATGAAAACAAGCAGCATACCAATTTATAGGCCTCTACGTACTGGTTTAGGTTGCTATAATGGACACCATAAATCTGTGCAAGACCTGGAGCTAAATTATGGATAATTTACAGAAAACCAGCTTTCACTAAGTAAATGCTTCCCTCATATTATTTAACTGTTTTTGAAGGAAAATGATGATATAATAAGCTCTGAAATACAGCTGCAATACAGAAAAATAAGTTTTCCCAAACCCTTAAACACGGCAAATATTATAAGAAACAAAGGATCCAGATACTTTCTACTTTAATCCATGTTTACCTTAGCAGTGCTGGCAAATAATGCATTTGTCAAGACTTGGTTAAAATATTTTTGCATTGTTTACTTGTAACTTCTGTCTAGCAGTTCTTCTAGCAGGTTTTACAATACAGACTCTCAGTCGACTCTCTAAAACCATCCCTGACTTTTGAAGCAAAATCATCCCTTTTGTTTCCTCATGATCATCATCACTACCCAAGGCAGCCAGGACTGGTGGACATACCATCATACACACAGGTCAGCCATTCACTTCCGGACTGCAGTGTGGAGACCAGAGGGACAAATAAATCCCCTTCTCCAGGCATGACTTAGCGGCCATAACTGGACACCCAGTGCCATTTGAAATGCTCTGCAGCACCTGAGCCATCTGCACAAGGGACATTTCAACAACTGAGTCCTGACCCCCAGACTTGATGTGCAGGTAAGCACACCCACAGGCATGCAGTGGCTTTTCAGGTGCCCTAAGGAGCCCAGCTGCTGCTCCAGATGTGCATGGGTCCTGGTTCAGAGCCAGCAGGCTCACCTGGCTGCCTTGGCTCACCCAGCTGTGAGCAACCTGGTTAGAAGAGGGAAATTGCTGTACAGAAGAAATTATTGGTTGAAAATCACGAGAGAGAAAGGTCTGCCAGCCTGGGACTGCGAGGCTGGAGACTAAGCCTGGGAACCACAGGCATCCTTGAAAAGTGCAGCCAGAGACGTAGAAACCAGAGACATCACAAGGTACCAGGAATAAGCACAAACCCAAGAGACTGTAATGACAATTTGCTGTCTGAGAAAATGGAAAACAACATGGAGATATAAAATTGCTGTAAAAAATCAGAAATCAGAATCATCTATTGCCTGTTAGAGGTGAAAAATAGAAATCAACATCATCTATTAACTGCTCAAAGTAGAATCTCCTACACACACTTATGTCTCTCTGTTATAAAATGGACTAAAATTGTCTCCATCTGAGAACTTCCCAGCTGAATCCCACAGGAACTGTCCACTCTCTTGGACTCAGTGGGAATGCTGGCTGACTGAATACTCTGTGTCAGGGATCTGTTTTGAAGGGAAACTCTGTTTTCTTACTGCTTGGGTCTGTCTTTCTTCCCTTCTTTTGGGGATGGTTGGGTGTCCCCTCCAGGATCAGTTTGTTCCTCCCTTTTGGAATGGTTTGGCTTCTTTCAAAGTCTGGCTGATTTGCTGGCTGTAAAGATTATATCCATGAAGCATCTTTGCAGTTATATTTTTGTTGATCAGTCTGTCCCACCGGTACGCTGCAGTACTTGTAACAGTACATACCTGCTTGGCTGTTGCTGTCAGCGGGTGTACTACCACCCTGCTTGGTGCTAGTATTGACTGACACCACACTATTGACTGATACTGTATTGCTGATAATAATTGTAATAGCTTGACATATGTTCATTCATATTCACCTTATTCATCTTCCTATTAGCTGTAATAACTATCAGTATACTTGCTAGCAGAAATTTTTGTGGTAGTCTGTAATAAAGTAGAAAATTTTAGAGGATAAAGCCTCTGTGTCCTTGTTTATTATGGCAGTCATTACCACAGTCATGATCTCTGCACAGCCGCAGGCCAGGTAACTCTTCACGTTGTGACCTATAGAATCACACTTTGAACCAAGTCCTTGGTGTCAAAACACAGGGAACAAATATTTGCCATCTCAAACCCTCTCATCTGTGGCACAGCTTAATTGCTCTACAGATTATGGAATAATTTTTTCCTTGAAATTTAGATGCTTTTATTTTTGGTACTGTTAGCCATACAATCCAAATGAAAACATGTTCAGCTGCTAATCAGACATCTGATTTATCATCACTTCTTGTTAGGCATTTTGATTACAACAAAAGACTGTGAAATTCATTGTTAAAAAGCAAGTTGTTGTCCTTGTAAAAAAATGGAAAAGATAAAAGTGGCTCCAGTGTCACATTGTGCAGCTTATTGTGAAGGTGGTTTGACAGCCTGGGTGTACCAAACATTCCAGTTGGCTGATACGAAAGCAAGGATCAGACCAGGGCTCAGAAAACAAAGCACATTCCAACTGCAACCAGGTGTTCATCAGAAAGACAGTCTCGCAGTTTCCAACTGATTTAACAATAACAATAATTTGTTTGTGCCATGTGTCGACAGTTTTATTTAAAGCACACAATGAAAAATACCAACATGCTGTTTTCCTTCTGATGACAACTTGCTGCACTACAAATTTCAATTTTTAAGTAGTAACATTCTCATATTACACTTACAGATTTTTTTTGTTTTTGTAGTATGTTCCCTTGTGTTATCACAGTCCATCTTTAAAGTGTACACTTAGAAAAGCCTTCTGTAGGAGAAATCTAACACTTACAAGCCAGGAAAATGCTTTATACAAATAAGTTATATTTTTAACTTTTCTTCTCAATAAAGAAACTGCTAAGACTGCAACTAGAGTAACAACATCTTCCTTTCACAGTGTATCTAAATGTGTGTGTTCCCATTCTTACTAACAGAAGTTGCCTATTCCTCAAAAGTTTATTAACTGCTTATATTGTTACTGAAATTTTTCTTTGAGACAAATATGTCTTTTGCATGGCAGAATTTATCTCGTGTTAATGAAATCTCTCATGCCAGCTGTATAGAATTGCATGTATTTTCCTTTATTCTTTAAGGAGAACTTTATTCTTTAGGGAACTTCTGGGAACAGAGCTCGGAGCAGGGTCACACTTGCAAATGAGCACCGGCAACTCATTTATTAACAAGACTGTGGGTTTGATCCCCATACAGGCCATTCACTTAAAAGCTGGACTCTGTGATCCTTGTGGTTCCTTCCAACTCAGAATATTCTGTGATTCTGTGATGTTTCACTCTTTTTTATCCAGCAGGCATTTCAGAATGTGTCCTTTTCTTTGCTGTGACCACCAGCAATGAGATTTTTAGATTCACAGTTGAGCTTTTATGTACTGTTCACATCTGTGCACCTTCTTTGGTGCTCTGATAGTCACGCAATTATGGGTAAGAAAAGAAACTAAAAGAGACAAGAGATCTTCCTCTTTCAAGGAGAAGTCAAAGTATAAATCTGTGCATTACAATGTTTTTGATTACTTATACAAAGCAGATCTTTGACAAAAAAGATGAGAAGGTTCATTGTAAAAAGGCCAAGAACCTATAGTAGGACTCTTTGCTTCAAACACATTCTCTGAGCAGGTGAATTTGGACTTTGAAAAAGATCTCCCAGCTTGGGTTAACAGGTTAAAATGGGCCTGAGAATTGAAGTCACAGACAATTGAAAATTGAGCTTTGCTTTTCATCAGAAAGATGATGAAAATCTCAGTTATGGAACATAAGGAAAGCTGCTTATGGAAAGATACGTGTTGAAGTAGGTGCCTCTTTCCAGCACATTTTTCTCAAACATCCTTGAGGATTGGGAACAAACTCTTAGTTTGCTGGTGGTTCTAAGTGGCTGCATTTTGGCCTTTCCATGGACTGGAGCACCTGCCATCTTGTATGTTGCACAAAAACCTTTGGAGTATATATAGGATTTCATTGAGCAGCCATTCCAAGGAAATACTACCCTTACAGTATTTGAGTCTCAAAAAAATGCCCTGTGCTGGTACGTTAAGTGAATGGTGATGTTGAGGATCAGTCTAATACCTACATGTTGGCTTTGATTAGGCATTGGTGTTTGTCTACTTATTGATTTAGTTCTTACATTTTATTTTTCCAAATATAAATCCTTAAGAGTAACTTCTGTAGCAGAAGTGCCACTGAGTTCAAGAAGGTATGCAAGCTCGTACAACTATTTGTGTGACTGCTGAGTTTGCAACTAGAATTACCAAGCCCAGCTGCTACTAAGGGAAAACTGCTCCTAAACCCAGTATGGTTTGGTAAGAGTTAAAACTGTGAGATTAAAACTAATCTAGGTTACAGGATAATATAAATGCTCTTACTCAGTCATTTCATTCATTGCATCCTTTTCCCTGCAAGAACTGCCATTTAGAATCTCAACACAAAGCACTTTTCAACACCTCATTGGGCTTGGTTGGTGCTAATTTTGCCTGCTTCCCTCTTTGAGGGATTCAAGTTTCTTGGACTTTTGACTGATCCACAGATGATCTTGCAGGTTAACTTCAAGAAGAGATTAAATGATAATGATCTCATCTTGGTTAAGGACTAAACACAACATCTTCCTTTCAGCTCAACTTTCCAACATAAGTTCCTCCCTCACAATCTCTTAACACACTCTCCTGTGCACCTAAACAGTCGGGAATAAACAAGAAAACAAACCCTAGCAAACTGCTTCACTCACAGACTCAAGAAAGCATATTTTACAGATCTGAATTTGAAGCACAGGTGTTGACTATAAAATGCATGAGCATTTTATACAGAATTTTGAAGATAACAGCTTATATTAATTTGTTTTGTTTGGGTTTTTTTTCCTACTACTAGTATAGCATTAAAGAAGATCCCTGTAGTGCTTTAACAACCTGCATCTCATACAATTGCAAGCCATCTGCTCTACTTAATATTAGTGTATACAGTACTTCCTTGTACTTTAAAACTTCTTTTTGGTATATACAATATTTCAAGTTCAACCGAGATGTCGTTATTAAACATCTGGAGATCGAAAATATGGTACCGGACAATGAAAGAACACCATCCCATAAAACAGAACATACAAATAATTTTCACAGTTCTAACAAAAGAAGGTCATACATAAAAATGTCACAAATAGCTCAGTACATAGTGTGATTCAACATAATATTAAGTCCAGCTAATAGTGTCACATATTAAGGGCCAAATCCTGGCTCAATGTGCAGTTGAAGCCTAAACAGATGTTGAGAAAAAATAATGTAAAGCCATGCTGAAGTGTTATATTGTTAACAATACCATTTGTTAATCTACCGAAGATTTTTGGCCTGAAGTATGGACCTAACTTGTGCTACAGAAGGAACACATAGCCAGTGGTATTCGGCTCCTGTCCTAGGACATGTCTTCATGGACTTGTTGTGGCCAAGGGCACTGAAGGCAGAGGAACAGTCTTCCTTCTGGATATGACAGTTTTATTTGCTGTTCTGCCAGAATTTGGCCAAGAGTTCAAAATCCTGTACATCTTATTCAGTAGTCCCACTGAAGTCAATGGAACCTTTTTTGTGAGTAAGATGAAAAGGATTTGGCCCCCAAAGTTTTTAACCCTTTAAGTAGTAATAAGTTTCATTGCACTTAGCCCATCATTCATAAATAATTTACTACTCAAAACAAGATGGTTGTTGATGTATATGAAGTGCTGGCTCACAAACAGGAAAGCGTGCAGCAATGTCTGACTATTCATTGCATTTTGGAAGTGAATTCCTAAAGGGAAAAAGAGACACTTGCATATGACAATTCCATTCAATGTCTGTGTGAGGCCATAGTAGTTGTTTTTTCAATTTGTAAATACAACATTATGGATACCTTATAAAAACTAAATAACTACACTGTGTATACAGTTATAATTTCATGGGTACAGGTGTCTTCATTGGACTGGATGGATAAAAAAATTTTACAAAAAAAAATTGGAACAGACGGTTATTTCTAAAGAGCTTCCTAAATGCATTCATATGGAACCCATGGTCATGACTTGGGAAAAGAGAAATTTTTCTCTCCTTTAGGAAAAGCTTTTGGTGCCTGGAATGGGCAAGAACAGAATTTTCATACTTAAAACAAAGTAATCTTACTCTGTTACTCTGTTCCACATTTGTTATTAATTTGAGTTATGCAGGGTAGAGAACAACTATATGCCAATTAAATGAATCAAAATTACTCTGACAGTGCTACTCTACTGTCATTGCAAGGTAGTATACTCTAATAACATGCAGCTCTCAAAAATACAATCTGAAATTTAAAATTGTGCAGTCAGGATGCAAACATGAACCCTAAGTTTGAACTGGAGAACAGCACTGAGTGCCATGGAGTTTAATCCCAACTGACAGAGGGAATTACTTCATCTCTAATACCATGTCATGCTCATGCTGATCCTCAATATACAGCTTTAACAAAGCTACAGAGAGCTTGGGTCTTGACAATGCTTGCCTTGACAACATCTGCACTGACAGACAATTTTATAGTGTTCCCTTTTTGCAAATGAGATAAAAATTTGTCTGCCTCATAAACATTGCTAGGAGCATGGCTTCTCATTGGCACTGAAGCCTGGAGGTGTCAATGATAATCAGAGGAAACAATGTGAAGCCTCTATGAATTGGTTAAGGAGAGTGAACCGCTGCCCTTTTGGTTATATTAAATAATTTTAATTCCTTTTATTCCCTCTTTCCTCCCCAAAAGAAGGATGTAGACATTTTGTGCTGACAGCAGTCCTTTGGTATCAAATCCTCAGGGGACACGATGGGCTGCATATCCCTTTGGCTATGGGAGTAGGATTGGGTTTT
The DNA here is from genome assembly GCA_013397975.1 of Machaerirhynchus nigripectus. NCBI lineage: Eukaryota > Metazoa > Chordata > Aves > Passeriformes > Dicruridae > Machaerirhynchus > Machaerirhynchus nigripectus. The sequence goes on from VZRQ01010869.1 coordinate 261,404, forward strand.
ATGCTTAATTACCCCACTTCATGCTGAAATCAGGAAGAAAAGTCCTTGGAAGGTAAACTAAGTTGAGTGAAGACTCCACTCTGTTCACTGGGAAAACTTCAACACAAAGAGCGTTAGTCTAGCCTTTGGAATAATGTGAATGAAATCTCCATAAAAAGGGTTGTAATGGAGGCTTCAGAAGGAGATGCATAATGGCATGCCCAGGAGAAGGTTACTTTGGTTGTTGCACCTGCCCCTGGCAAGAAAGGTGTTAAGGTATCTCTTAGTTTCTGCTAAGAGAGTTTTCCCATGATTCCCTGTTTTCCACACAAATTCTAAAGGGCAGATCCTGAAGTTCTTATTCCATCTTTGTTCCTCACTCCTCTGCTATTTGCTGGAGTAATGTAAGGGAGTTTGCTCTGTGCATCTTCCCCATGTTCAGAGGCCATTAGCCCTTGGTGTTTCCTGGCATGAACTCAGCTTACAGGATTTTCCACCTGGAATGAGAGGGGTGTGTCTCCCTGGCACGAGGAAGAGGATGAGGTGATGGTCCTTGGTGTACATGGAGATCAGGAGAGCCATCTGGCACCCAAGGCAGCCCTTGGGGCTGGCCCACAGTGCTTAGGGAAGCTAAAGTATTTTGTGGATTCAGATCTTGAAAGCCATGTCACAGCATTTGATACAGGAATTAAAGGGTTTCGTGGCAGAAGATGAGGATCTTTTTCTACCTTCTGAAGGAGAAACTGCTTTGAGAATTTTTTGTGAATACCACTGCCCCAAAAGGAAAGTATGCACATGCTATATGCAATATTTTTGGTTTGCCTTTTTTTCTCCTCCTGTTTGTGAAAATAGAAAATGCTTAGAAAAGAAAAAAACTGATCGATTTTATGATGACATGGCACACTTCTGATGTATACTGAGATTTATTACTGGTAATATTTGACTTTCATATTGGGTTCTGAAAGCATTTAAAACTTAGTATTAAAAAGCCTCATAACAATCTTCTGAAGCAAATTCATCTCAGTTTTACAGGTAAGGAAACCAAGGCATAAAGAAATGAAATTATTTGCCACAGATGGTATATTAAGTCAGGAAAAAGCAGCAAAGTCAGGAAGAGAATGAAATTCTGTGATTTGGTGTTAACTTTCTCTTCCTGCTAAGAAAATTGATCTTATCCCTAATATGCTGTTTCATGCCACCTGTACTCACGTTTGTGAAAACTGGCCATTTTGCACTGTTAAAACATTTGCAAAGCCAACGATTTTTTTTTCCCATATAAGCACAAAAATTCTACTTAAAGGGTTAATTATACTGCTGTGCTGGTAAACATTTTTACTTATTGCTGGTTAAACCTGTCTTTAGATACTGACTGGGACAGAAGAGACTGAGCTGGCCCTGGACTCCCTTGTCTTGGTGTTGGGCATGGATATAGTACAGCAGGATACGCCCACAGTGGCCTCAGGCAGCTCATCTTCCTCTGTCCATTCATTGAGATCTGGGTTATAGCACTGAATGCATTTCTTGTACTTTTTCTCTATTTCATTCCAGCCACCCACTAAGTAAATTTTCCCGTTAAGGGTGGAGGCGCCTGCCGTGCTAACTCCGGTTTGAAGCGGCGCCACGTAATTCCACTGGCCTGTGTATGGGCTGTAACACTCCACAGGGAGAACATCGACCCTTTCAGCTCGCCCCCCCAGCTGAGACCCACCCATGACGTAGACCCTCTCCAGAAGGGACACTGCGCAGTGCCAGCCCCTGGGGGTGCTGAGGCTGGCCTTATCCTGCCAGTTATCTTTGCTGGGGTCGTACATGCACACCGAGCGAGAGTAAGCGTTATTGATGTAACCTCCTGTCACCAGGATCTGGCCATCCACCACTGCGCTGGCATGGCAGCACCGGGGCACCTCCAGCGGGGCCTTCATCTGCCACTGATTAGTTGCAGGCACGTAGCACTCGACAGAGGAGAGGCAGCCCTCGGAGTTGCGGCCACCCACTGCGAAGAGGAGGCCGTTGAACACATTCAGGCTGAAGTGGGTACGCCGCTGATTCATGTTTGCCAAGTGAATCCAGCTGTTGAAACGAGGGTCATATCTGAAAGGATTAAAAAAAGAAGGTAATGGTCTTATACATTGCTCTGCTAAATTATACATGACTCCTATGCCACTGCTGCAAGAGCAAAGTTGCTAAAATTTTAGTTAGTTATTTAGCCTATTAAAAGTCAGCATAATGAAAATGGTATTCCTGATTAAATTTCCAAATAAATTTAGGGTTTGACTGGAGAAAAAACATGTTTGTATCATTCAAACCTGGTATTATTCTAATGAAGTAAACCTGATTCTTCTGCAATTTGATTTTGTACAATAATCTCATTAGAATACTGGGAAGAGATACTTTCAAGATACAATAGAAATTTTAGAAGTTTCTTTGCAATTTACTCCCACAGCAAAGATGTCTAAATTTACTCACAGAGTTTTTAAAATCTTTAGGTGGTGATTTATACTTGCATCCTGTTAGTGCTTTCTAAATGGTGAATACGCTTTCCCTGCCACTCACAGGGAGTAAGTTTTATGTGGAAAGAAAATCTGTGCTTTCTAACACCATTCCTACCTGAAATAACATTCTTTGTCCTTGACATTTAAATTAGCAACTTTGAAATAGGAAATGGCAAATTATGACTCCTGAAGATGCTGAGTGAGGTGTATTAGTAGACCCACACACTTCTATTGCATGCTAAGGGGACCAGAGAATCACATGAGAAAAAAACTATGGGAATGTAAATACTAATTGTTATATGTCACTCAGCATATTCAGCATTGTCATCTGCAAGTCCACAAGACATACTGATGTGACCTGACAGGCTCAAAGTTAAGGGCACAATGAGGATTCCCCCACCTCCTCCCTGCTACCAAGGTGTGCAATGAGCACACAGCTCCTTGTGACAATGTGAGGTATAGCTTAAAGGCAGAAGGTCAAGAGAGAAACAGCATAACCTCTTTTATATGAGATATTTTTCTGACAAAGTAGGTGACACAATAAAATTGATCTAGAGAAGGTTATTCATTCATTAACTTCATGTACTGGTTGATGTCCTCAGGAGAAGCTGACCGTTCCTTCTGGGAGCAGAAAAGGGAGCACTGGTAGGACTGTGGCTGTGTAACACCATTGCACGTCCATAGTCTGTTAGTATATAAAAGGTAGATAAAAAATTTCTCACCCCCAGCCTTTGCTTCAAGCTACTGTGCACTGCCAGCTTTTAGGCTGAACTATTTAAAAACTCGTACCACCCATGTGACATTGCATGTTAGTGTATGCACTCTTCTGACCTTGCTATCACCAGTGCAGTCTCGGATGACTATAGATAGGAACTGCAGTATTTCAGAAGCGAGGTATTATTTGGGGTACACTGTAAATGACAGCCTTCAAGCAACGGTACCATTGTTTCTAAACTCTAGATAATAATAAAAAAATAAAGGATATGACATGCAATATAAAAGCTGTTGAAAATATGATGAATGGTGCATAGAAAGTCTATAATACCTAAAAGGTGTTTTTCTGAACTTTCTGTGAGGCATCAAAAGCTTTCAAAAATTGGAGAGGTCTCCTTAGAACATCCCATGACTTCCTATTAATGTTCCTATCTATTTTCTCCACTTGGAATAGGTTTTCTCAGTTTTTCCTCACTTCTCAGTGTGCATGTGGAACCATAGTGAAGTTTTTTGGATAACTCCAGTTGCGTATTTCTTCTCATTCGAAGTTCAATATAGAATAGCATCTATACCTCCCCTACATTGTCCCCTTTCTCTTTATCCAAGTGGTTCATGTTGCACGACACAAACCAGCTTCGTCTATCTACCTGCCTTCTGTGGAATAGATACCTCCATCCCTTTTTAAGAGATAGCCAGTTACCTGCAGAAATTGCTGACTGCATGCTTGGCTTGGTTCCTGGCATCATTCTGGTCTTCCCCACCAGCCACATAGAGAAATCCATCCATCACTGTGACACACTGATTAAAACTTTTAGCAGGCATTTCACTTAGCTTCTTCCATCCATTTTCAGGATCTCTGTATAGGATGTCCCTGCTAAGAGACTTTTCTGTTAAAGCAGGGCGTCCCCCAACAGTAACTAAGACTCTGAAACCTCCACGGATCCTTGTTCTTCTGGACTGAAGTGTATTCTGGTGATAGGGAAGCAAGTGATAGTTCATGGCATCCACTAGGAGCTTATGGCAGTCTGCATCTTGCATCATTCTTGGCACAGTTTGAACATAATTGACAAGGTCTTGGGCTGAGATGGTACCAAAACGGATGTTACTTAAGAGATTGGCAGCAAACTTTACTCTTTTTTGGTCAAATTCCAGCCATTTTATTGCAATCTGGAATGCAACAATTTCAGAAGGCAACTGCAAGTCATCATCTGCAAGAAGTTCATTAATCTGATCAAAAGTAAGTTTTAGGAACTGATCAGTTTCTGAAAATTCAATGAAGTTGTCTTTAATAAATTTGTGTGCTGCTTCCTTGGTTGTTTTTAGTCCATATGTTTCTGCAATATTGGCAATGTACATACAGTTCTCGACACTGATTTCTTGGACTAGAAAATCACAGCACATCTTTGTAAGAGTGTGAATCTGTAGATAAATCGCTGTGGAAATAATACTACCTATTGTGTAAAGTGAGAGAGTAAGTTTTCCAGTGTAAGCATAGGTGATAACCGTAGCTAGACCCAATGGGGACACATCATTGAGGTCCACTCTTTGAGTGGATGGATCTTTCTTTAAGATGTTGTGAAAGTATTCACTGCTTGAAGCCATCACCACCTTATGAACACTGAAAGATTTGGTTTTGGTACTGATAGTCAAGTCACAAAGGAAATTTTCTTGTCTCATTTTGCTTAGACCTTCCAAGAGGTTTGGGCAGTATGATGGGTCGGAAACCTCAGATGAGATGCAGCTGAAACCATTTCCTCCTTCCAAGAGTCCATTCAAGCCATTTAGTTTACTGAGGGGACCATCTTCCACAATGATAGTTGCTTCGTTGATATCTGCTTTGTTCTTTTTCACATTCTTCTTCTTAGGGGCCATGACTGCAATGAAGTATTACAGCCAAGCACTTGCTAAAAAAAAATTAAACACCACAATTGTGAAATTTAATAGCTATGTGATTATGCAACAAATCTAACCTTTGTCAATACATATAATGCCACAAAATCAAACACACAGGATAATCTGTCTTCCTAAATTCTAGGTTGTAGCATGGCTGCTTATTAACAACAATCAATACTCCAACTGTGAAGAATACACCCACAAGTAATCCAGTAATTCCTTTTTGTTTTAAATAACAAGGTCATAAATTAACATTCACCTATTATCACCACATTCAGAAAGTTAAATTCTCTAAATGGTTTTGCTAGAGTGTAAAATTTTGTATATATTTATTTAAATCAGACAGGTTCTAGACCTGAATTCATTAGCCTGAAACATAAGAAAAATACAGGCCCCCAACTTTGTTCATCCTTACTCCAGGGCTGGTACAGACTTAAGGTGAGTTCAGACCTTGACCAGAAAATACTAAGACTGGGAAAAATTCTTAAAGAAACAAAAGTGAGATGAAACATAAAGAGAAAGAGGATTTTAATATGATGTCATATTGATTTTAGAATTTGGGTTCTGCTCCAAACTGCTTCCAGGTTTTTGTACCTTTTGATTTTATAGACTGATAGTGTTCTATTTCCCATGTCAGATGCGCAAATACTTTCTGCTCATAGCATACTTTGATTGCTTTTCAGTAGCAGTAATTTGAAATCTATAATCCTACTTTTAGGATTTTGTGGAGATTTAGGGAGAAGATGTCTAACTTATATTTGAAAAAATGTCATGCAAACTCTTATCAGGATGTCTTATTTTAAACAAGTTCTGCATATGTGAAGGTAAGAATAAGTCCCATACAGTTATGTTAGAATGCATTTAAATTATATATATATCAGCTCTAGGTGAGCTCTCAATGAAATGAAGAGCCCATTTTTGTCAAATGTGATGTGAGACAGCCCCCAGTAACAAAGGAGTTACTTCAAACAAATATATGTATGTGCAAATATACTTGAAGGAAAGCACTGATCTTCAATAACACAGTTTAAACAGATTTGTGGAGATCAGTGCTCAAATAGATTCAAACATAGCATTTAACTCCTGTATATCTATTGATTTTAAAACAATTTACACATGCTAATTTTCTTTTTGATCCTTGCAGTCATAAAAACCTGAACATGAAAAAATGCTAATGAATGATAAATCAAATGACTGGTTTATTGTAGATAACTTAATAAAAGACTTCAGTAATATTTCAGTCTAGAATCTCAGCACATCATTTATTCCTTAAGCACACAGCATGTAACAAAATGGAAATTTAATTATAGAAAGGAATGATTTCTGCCTGTGAGCACCAGCAGTTCTTTGCTGCTGCTGCTGCTGGGGGATGACCATGTGCAGGGCAGGCGAGGGAGAAGGCCATGTGTGCCTGAAGTGTCAGTGTCAGCCCGTGCTGACGTGAGCTGTGATCCCTGATATGCCAGTGTGCCAGCGCAGGGGTCAGCTGCTGCCCGGCTCCCCCGCTCCGGCTGCATTCCAGGAGCTGCATCTGTTGAGACCTATCAGAGTCACCTCCCAGAATAGCAACCTCCCAGCAGCTTGCCATTTTAAGACAGGTTCACTTGATGGTAGAGCTGGTGTTTTAGTATACTTGGCTGTTTAACATAACTTTTGTTGCAAAAAACCTACGATGTTGCAAGTGTTGCATATATTTGTTGGCATGAAAAAAAAGTGAAACAAAATTTTTGGATATCTTTGTTATACACATAGTTATAGCTTTGCATATTAATAGTCACGATTTTAAAGTTGGCAAGCGCATATTCTTTTGGCAGCCGTATCTGTTGTTCTAAGTATTTTTAGAGACTTTTAACTTAAAATTTTTAATATATGTAGCACTTAATGTTTATTGCTGCATTGCATCATTGTAGAGCTCGTTTAAACACGACACTTTAGGCTCTCTGTTCAAAAATTCTCACTATATGAAGTTTTTTCCTGAGAAACACTTCTTCATCAGCAGAAATTTCACAAGCTAGCTTAGTGTACAAGCACTGTAAGTGACAGGACATGTAAACCCAGTGAAACAAATCAAACAATCCTATAGTAAAACCAAGTTACTGAACTTTGAAAATCCTGGGTGATTTGGTTTTCTATAATTGTTTGCTTTCACCTAATGTATTTTAGCTTAAGTACCAGTCATACCAAAGGACACCTGGGGTCCCAAAACAATGCATTCAACCAACCAGCCTCCCCCCCACTTTAAAATGCCACCTTCTGAAAACTAGCAAAGTGAGGAGTTAAAAACCTCTTACCCTCCTCAGAAAGATACAGTCTCAGAGCTGTCCGTGAAAATGCCTCTTCCTTGGAAAATGCGAACACAAAAAGAGAGGAATTGTGGGAAAAAAGAGTGAGAAAGATCAGAGGCCACTTGGTAAGTCCCAGCTCACTGGTTTTCAGTGAGGCACTTCGCCGTCACAGTGAGGAAAAGAGACCGGAGCCTGTGCTCGGGTGCTCTTTAAAATGACCCCTCCTCTCCATGCCTTGCTCCCTGCCTCTGCCCAGCCACGGGAGCTCAGCTTCCCTGGGCTGCCTGGCCACTGGAAATCAGGAGGACAAGCCTGGATCCTGCAAATGCACAGGTACAGGAGAGGAAGGGGGGGGAGGGGGGTGGAAGATGAAGATAATTACAGCAGGTAATAACTGCCCCAGGTGAGTGTAGGGTGAACCACGGGGTTCCCCAGCACCCAGCTGGGAGCCTGGGAGAAAGCCAGGGAGGGGCACAAGTTTAGACTGGACGTAAGGATGACACTTTTTATGATGAGAGAGGTGAGGCACTGGAACGGGTTGCACAGAGAAGCTCTAGATGCCCCCTCCCCGGAAGTGTTCAAGGCCAGGTTGGATGGAACTTTAAACAACTTTGTCTAGAAGATGTCCCATGGCAATGGGATTGGAACTAGATAGTCTTTGAAGGTCCCATCAAAACCCATTCTATGAGTATATTATTTTATGACCTAAAATAACCCACAAGAAACACCATGGAAAAGATGGCACTTTACACTTTCTTAGGTTTTCCATGCTTAAATGCAGGCAGAGGAAAGGAGGCCAGCTGACAGGGATTCAGTCATGTCCTGTTTTGTGGAGTTAGGTCACTGCTTCCATAAAGACTTGCCCCAGCTTTCAAGGATAATGGCTCATATCCTGATACATTTTCAGAGGTATGAACTTTGATATTCTGTCTCTCAAGTGTGTATCCTAACTTGGTGGTTATTCTGTACACTGGAATAGCTTACCTCCACCTCCTTGCCAGGCAACCTCAGGAATAATATAAAGCCAGACCTCCACATCCCAGGAAAATTTCATCCCCTGGAAGAGAGAAAAAGCGTGCAAGTGTCTGCCTGGGAAGGGAAGCGTATTGGGGGAAGTGGAAGTCTGAGAACAGGACGATTTTCTCTTGGCTGTGGTTTGTACAACGTTTAATCATACAGATTTATTTGGTTGCCTTCAGGCTTGGATGGGCTTTTACAACAACCGCTGCAAAGTAACACTTGTCATTTTGAACAAAAGGGCATCGCTGTGCTGGTGGAGCTACCGAACATCGCAAGGTGAGAGTGAAAAAACAGAGTAAGAAATTAGAGTCAGTCAAATGTGTGAAATGAGAGCGAAGGAGAGGGACATAGGGCTCAGCCCTCACAAAAGCAACAAGGTAACCACCTTTCCTTTAGAAAAATAGGGCTACAGCTATGAAAAATCAAGGACAAAGCCTTATTTTCATAGAATCACAGAATACCAAGGATCATTTGGTCCCATCTTTCTTGGCAAAAGCATTGTCTTGACAAGATGGCCCAGCACCCTCTTCAGGTAAATCTCAAAAGTGTCCAACCTTGGGGAATCCACCACTTACTTCCCTGGGGAGATAATTTCAATGGTTGATTGTTCTCATTGTGAAAAATTTTCCTCTTGTGTCAAAACATAATCTCCCCAGGAGTAACTTGTACTCATCCCCCCTCATCATTTCATTGTGATTCCCTGTAAAAAGGGAGTCTCCATCTACTACGTCTTTTTTTCCCTCACATGTAGATTCCTACTGCCTGAAAAATGCAACGAACTATAGCATTAATTTAATATGTCGGATGGCATATATCATCATCTTTAAACATCTCAATATATTTTAATTTACCAATTCAATATAATTATAAAATTCCTTACATCAACACCTATCTTTTAAGATTTTGAAGCTTTGCATTAATAGGATCAGTTATAATGATTTTTATGCAAAAAATTTATTTTGCACTATGCTCCCTGAGTTTTAAGAACTTGTAAAATATTAGGTCTTGTAGGTAGTACAAGCACATTTTTCTAAAACAGTACTACCAAACATACATCATAGCAGTGAACCACAGTTACTTAGTGTTCCCTTTTCTAACAGCTCATGCCCAGACTTCTATCAATTTTCATAATTTTAAGATGCCCTAAAAGGGCGACATCTTTCAGAGAAAGATTATTTTTTTGTTATTTTTCAGTTAGTGGGGTTTTTTTTATAAAGGGAACACTTGTCCTACGAATGAACACACTATCATGATATGTAGAAAATAAAATATTATTCTAATTTTCATATCTTTAAATTTACTGTCACACTGTAAAATAAATTTATTTCTTACTCAGTCTCTACGAATGTGTTCCTAACATCCTTATATGATTCACTGTTGAAAATCAACAGAAACAACAATGGAGAAGCATCCTCACTGAAAAGACAAAACTAATTCTAATTTCCAGAAAATACTGAACGTGCTTTGAGCTGGGCAGTGTAGAGATAACCATCTTGTGGGGACTGAGTCAACATCTCAATGTACTAAACCTGACAAAGTCAAACATCTCATAGAGTTCTGAAACTTGGGTTCTATGCTAGGACAAGACCCACAATACCTTTAGTTACTTGGTCTTCGAGATCAGAGGATGACTGAAGGCATACCTAGATATTATGTGGCACACAAGCTGGTCTTGGAAGTAGTCATTCTCATTTTCCATTAATTAGCACACAATAAAGTCTTTTAAAAGTAACTAATTCAGGATCAAAAATCATATATTTGCATAATGCAGATCATACATCTATACAATTTACATAATACAAATCATACCGTTTTAAAACTCAAACCTTAATTTAATATGCTTTTTAATTCTCAGGTATTCTTAACATTGTTTCCCTCATACCTTGAAAATAGCATGTTCTTTCTGCTTATTTCCTTTCAAATGGCACAGAAATTAATTGCTATAAAACATTTTTATATTGACCAAAGTCCTTGCAAAGATTATTGTCTTCTCACTTAAAAGAGGGAGTAGTACATTTTTTTAAAATATCTTGAGCCTCTCAAGATGTATCCTTTTAGGTATGAGTGAATCTTGGGAAAAAAAAATCAATTTTCTTCATAATCAACTGGTCTGTATGAGTGACTAAGGACAATGCTATCAATCCATGCAGCAGTAGCAGGTCATGAAGCAATGTTTTAACATTTTAGGAGTAAAAAGTGGAAACATTTCAAGAGATTTGTTCTCAGCCTAACGAACAAAAACAATTGTTGTTATTTGGTCCATGTGCATGGTTCAGAATCAACAGTGAAGAAAGTTCTTTTGTCAGCAAAGACAGGCCTTTAGGCAATTATAACCATCTTTTCTAATCCATGCACAACCATTACTGTACTCTTTCTGGAAATATAAAGCCTTTTGTTTAAAGTCAACACGCTCTGATTTGTTGGTGGAACTCAAGTGTCACAGCCAAGGCCATGTGGAGATACACCTTGTTCAACTAAAGATGTTAACAAAACTCAGGCTCAGCTCTAGATCATGACTGTTTTGTTTGCTCAGCTCACTTTGAGTATGCTCAGCCAAATACCACATAACCTCAAAGCCCAAATGTATTTATCTATGATAAATCTCTTTAAATGCACTAATCTGAATGTATTGAGTAATCACAGCAGTAATGCCTTTAGGAAGGGTGAAACTCCTTATGCAGACTGGAAATAACTGTGAAAGCATACTGAATTTCAGTAGGAACTGCAGTCTTTTCAAAAAAGAGATGGAAAAGAAATGTGGGTTTTTTAAGCTGCTGAATAAATGTAAAAACAACATTGTTAGGAACAAATGCACAGGGCTTAATTTCACAGAGGTGGCTCTGAGAAACTGTGTTCAGCAAGACACCCAGCCCCAGTGGGTCACTCAGACCTGCCCTGGTACTCGATCATTTGGTCCCACTTCCTTGCCTAGTTGTGCCCAGCCAAGCTTCTCACATCGACCCGTCCCCTGAAATTCTCACTAGGCTCTTCTCCTCAGCTCAAACAAAGCCTGTTCCTCTATCTGGTTTCAATCTTTCCTTGGAAACTCACTAAGCACTGCCAGTAGGGTATATAGAGGTCCTTAAGGGTGAGAGGAGAGTTTGCAAGCCTTGGAGCAGAGCTCATGGCACAACACATCTCTTGAGCATGCAGTGTCAGAGCAATTTTTGGAGCTATATTTGTGTGTATGTCAAGCCCACTTCTTCCTAAGAGGAGTCATGCATCAATGCCAAACAAACAAACCCTTGTGGTAATCAGCATTTGCTGCAGTTTTGAAGGACTGAGTAAACTTGGAATTCTTTCCTCTTGACAGTTATGACAAGCAATACAAAAAATGCTTCAGCTAGATCTGGGCTAAAAATATTTCTCTTGTTCTAGGAAAACTTGGAATTTTAAATGTTGTCTTCTCTGTCATGAAATCGTGATCTTCCAGAATTAATTGGGCAGCAAGAACATCTTCCTCATCCCAGGAAATCCAGAAGTTTGATAATTAGGCTTTCAAACAACATATGGGAATCCCAGCTTTAATCACATAATCCCTAAATCAATCTGACCCTCAACTTCCCTACTCAATAATGACTTTAATCATAAAGCTGGGATTTCTCTGAAGATTTCTTCTGCATAAATGCCACTCTGTATAAATAAAGTTATACTATTTGGGCCAGCAAACTGAACAGTAACTAGTTGTGAATGGCCCATTATAAGGTAGGGTTGATGAAGTCTGTACATACTGTGAGGACGAATTAATCATTTCTGTAAAACAAAAACATGAGTATGGGAACTGGAGAGCCAGTCTACATCTCGGACCTGGATTTATTTTTTCCATTTGGAACCTGAGTGCTCCATCTACTGTATTGGCCTATCAGCTATTTTGGTTTCTCTACTGATGAATTTGCTTTACAGTGTGCCAAGCTGTAATAAGATCTATTTTGCAAGAGCAGCAACCCTAATGTGCAAATACCAGACTTTTGCCTCCTTAAAATTCTGCTGTAGCTCAGACTGGATGCACTTTTTTTTAACACTTCCCCCAAACACCACTTTAAAGAGTGAAAGGTGTTCCGTGTACCTATTTTCAGTATATCTACAGTAACTTCCCAGGAAATTCCACAAACACAGAGATTTTTCTAGGAAGGACCCATCCAGCTTGGGAGTCTTTCAAGCAGTTGCTCAGCCCCGGCAAGCTCCATGGCAGAGATCCCATTTCAGGTATGCAGTTCACACAGCAGCAAAGACTGATTCCCTGTCACAAGCTTTTTAGGGATCCATAGGAGAGCCCTGCGCAAAGTTGCAGGGCCCAAAAGTGCTCAGCCCCTGAAAAAAAAACAAAAAACCAAAAAACCCAGCATTAGGCATCAGGCTGTAAGTAAGGCAGGACTTAAATAAAAACGATGTCCTCTTCAGCCCGGGTCAGGACTGCAGTGGGCTGCCTGCGGGCGCCAGTCACGGCTCACGGCTCGGCCTCGCTACCCCAAAACAAGGCACTCTTCCTCAGGGCAGCCCCGCAGAGTCACCAGGGATGCCACGGGCCTCGAGATGACTGCAGCTAACAGACAGGTTACAGTAACAGCACAGGGACACTCTCCGTGTCCCACCTGGCGCCCGCGGCACAGGGGCCGCTCGGGGCTGCTCCCGAGGCTGGCACGGCCGCCCTGACGGGCCCGCCCTGGCAGGGGCGCAGTGCACGCCATGGCGCTCCCTGGGCAGGCCGCTCCCTGACTCATCTCCACGGGCTCACCCCAGCCCGGCGGTGCTTGCTCAGCACCGCACTGTGTGTTCAAATGGAGTCCCGCGGGGCAGAGAAAAGCACACAGTCCGCGCTCTTATCGCTGGTAGCTGGGTAGCGAGCAACCAGCCCGGCCAGGGGGAGCGGCCAATGGCGGAGCCGGCGCGGGTACAAGAAGGGCGGGCGGTGGCAGAGCGGCCCCGGTGGCGGCGCCGGGGCCGAGGCGGAGAAGGGGCGGAGTGGCGGCGCCATGGCGGAGAAGGGGCGGAGTGCTGCGCGGAGCGTGCTGGGGCTGCAGCAGCGGCTGCGCTGTGCCGAGCAGCCCGCGGAGGTACGCGGCCAGGAGGCCAAGTGTGGCGGCTGCTGGGCTGTGGCTTCTCTGTTCATAAGAACTTTTCTGTGCGAAACTGGTGCTTCTGCTTGGTTTTTAACGGCGCACATCAGGAGGAGCGCGGGCTGTCACGCCCTGCCTTGCTGTTCGTCCTGGTCCAAGAAGGACTAAGATGTTATTCTGAAACAACCCTTGTGGCGTGGCCAGGCTGCTCAGTAGCCGCGAGGAGTGGCTAAGGAACACCTGGAGCAGGCAGAGATGCGTGGGGAGCGTGATCAGAGCGGGTGCTGAAGCTGCGCCGGGCCCTGGAGGTGCAGAGGGGACACCCCCAGGCTGTGGGGCAGAGGGGACCAAGGCACCCCCCGCTCCCTGAGCAGCAGCCGGCACACCCAAGGACATGGAAGCAAAGTGGCACGTCCCGAATTGGCCTCAGGGTTTTATGAAGTAATAAATCACATTTTATTACATTCTTCACATCATGAAGAAGGTGTATCCAAAAGAGTGATGTCATTTTTGCTTGGTTTGAGGGGGTTTTAAATTTTTTTTTTTTTCTGGAGGGTTACATTCGCTTTGAAAATACAGAACACTTTTACCTTGATGGGTTTCAAAGGCATTAAAACTTGATACAAGTTTGTGGTTGGAGGCAGAGGGCAGCGGTAAAAATGGCATTGTATTTGGTAGTTGATGAAAAGCTTAGCTATTAATCATGTCTACAGTGTGTTTTCAAAGGGTGTGTGCATGCATATATAGGAAATACTGATTTTCGTAGCCAGTAATGGTTTATCTTGAATGCCTGTGATGTAGACAATATCTGTCTAAAAGGCAAATATCCTTACAGGTGCTTCTTCAGAAGTTTTAATTTGCAGTTCAATGAACCTAAGATCTCTTCCTGTGCTACAGAAATGATCAGATATTGAAGTGTCTGAATTTGTACTTGGGATTAGTGTTGCTATGCCATTTTGAACAAGAGGTACCAAAGGAAAATAAAGAAACAATTCTAGAGGTAATTAATTTTTAAGTGATCCCAAACCAGTAAGTTTCAAAGCATTCAACTACAGTGAAAAATGAGAACAACTCTGGTTGATTTGATTCATTAAGGGAGGAGATACACTGTTAAGCAGCATAGCTGCAAGTAGGTGCTGCATGAAGTGGAGCTAATGGTGGTGCTGCAGCACTTCTGTTCCTGCTAAAACTGTTTAGTGAAATAAAAGTATTTATGGACAACAGGGCCTAAGGAGTGGCAGGGAAAGCGAGAAACTGATAGCTATAACTTGGCAGTCATGAAAGGTACTCCTAACAGAAGCTGAATCTAATAAGAGAAATTATGTGGTTAGCATCTTTAAAGGCAAAGAGGTTGTGTGGAAATGTGTGGGAAGAATTACAAATCAATATTACAGATGTGTATGTAGGCAAGCGTTGTTGTTGTCAAGTACTCCTGTTCTGTACTGAGATTAATAGTAGTTTTTGGACTTTTTAATAATTGCTAACAGTTTTTGATAACCATGCAGAACATCAGTTGTCCATTTCAAAAGCTTCTTAGTGTGTGAGGTTTGATAGCTACCCACTGAGTTTTCAGAGAATTGACCAAAGAAAGAACAGGTATTGAATGATGCTTATGGTTCTAGGGAAGGTACAGGAAAAAAGTACTATATTATTGCTGATAAAGGTCAGTGAAATGGTCTTCATTGGCATTGATCATAAAGGAACGCATTAAGCAGCTGCATGATGTTAAGATGTAACTGATGTAGAATTAAAGGGTGGTGCCACAATCCATACCACTCAGTGAGATACTATGTAGATATGTTCTGCCAAATTTATCTCAAGTTGTATTTGGCTGACACTAACTGTCATAAATATATGCAAGCTTCAAGGCATTTGACTTGCTTATGTATGATGCTGATTAGAGTAGCAGTGTCATAGGCCTGATATAATACTTAAAACTGTTTTCAGTTGCCCTCGCCAAAAGTAAGTGCCAGACCTCATCAGGAAACAATATTGGTTTGCAGGTTTGGTTGTGGGTTTGTGGTGGTTTTTTTCGGGAGTAGGAGGGTGATTATGCATCTCTTTGTGACATGATGCTACTGAACTCTTCCTTAGTTCAGAAGACAGCAAGCATTGTAGGGAAATGCTACACATCCTGAAGTAATTTGTATCAAATGAAGAGAGTCCCTTCTAGAAACAAATTTGATCATGTGGTAGGCTACATTCATTTGAGCAACACATGTTCTACCATGGCTCAGTGGAAAGTCACAGCTAGGAGCTATGAATATAGGTCACTCAGGATAGGAGACTGTATTTTGGAAAGCATTGACTCAGAAAATGATTTGGAGCTCTGATGTATTACCAGTTGAGCATGAAATTGCAGTAGAGTGCAGTGGCTTATGGAGTAAATGCTATCTTTGGGTAGCTTAGCAGGGTTATGTTATTATTGCTGTATAGCATTAGAGGGACAATTACAGGAATATTATGTCCTGTTCTGAGGACTGTTTTTTAAAACAACAGTGGCCAAGCTGGAAAGATAATAAAACAGCTGGAGAATGGCTGTAGTTCTGGCTGGCATAACTTAATGAAAATAGAGAACCAAGGTAAAGTGTGTGATTAGTATTAACATTTATTTCTGTGTTGTGCAAGATGATTGGAGGAAAGCTACTTTAGTGTAATTAACAGATCATTAGATTTAGTAGCTGGAAACATAACTAGGCAATTGTTTTAGGCAAACTGTTGTGATTTGCTTTGGTTGGTTGGGCTTTTTTTTTTTTGTTTGTTTGTTTGTTTGGTGTTTTTGTTAGCTGAGGGCATAGGGATTATTTGCTTGGGAAAGAGTTGGGTTTTTCTAAGGTGTTTTCCTTGAGTCCTGGTGCTCTTGCAAATGAGTTGTCTAGTTCTGCCAGAAGTTATGGACTTGATGGAATTTCACAGGCTTTGTTAGAGAAGAGAATGAGCTAAAGAATCTTTGGGATCTCTTTGAAGGAGAGATGCAGCTATTGAGCGAGGAAGGAGAGAAAACAGGAGTTACTGTAGAGAAATGTTGTCAGTCCCCTAAGGGCAGATGGTCTGGAAACCTGTTAATGGGTCCCATCCTTCCTGAGGTTCCAGGCTCAGACAGGAAAATAAGAGGAGACCGTACAACACTTGTATAAAGGATGATGGAGCAACAGTGGTGTCGTGGGAAGAAACCAAACCCAGTGCACCTGGCAGCTGTTGTTACTACATTGCTTTCAGTTTTGACTCCGGAAAATTTTGCATGCTCACATACTTCTTTCCCATTGCTCATTACCATTGATCTCTGCTTTCCGAATTCCAGCCTGCTTTTCCTTCTTCCCTGCATTTTTGCTGGCTTTTGTTCCTATTGTCCTCTTTGCTTTTGTCTCATACCACTATGTGTGTGCCAGCTCTCAGTTTGTCTTAAAGGCTTTGCCTGTTTATATTGCATGAAGATCTAGGTTTTGGGTTTTCTTGGAATGTCTTCTATTGAAAAAATCCCCCAGTCCTAAAGGGTTTTGGTCATTCTTTATAAATCAGTATTTAGGAATCAGGTAGACTAGTCCAGGAATTGTATATGAAGATAACTTCTCTTAAATTTTTTTCTGTAAAGCTTACAGTCTCTTCTAAAGTTGATGGAGTTTTTCCACAAGGATATAGCTGATAGAGGTGTGTGAGGTAAAACAGTCTGAAAACCAATGGAGGGTTACATATCTATTGTGTGTATGTGGAAGGTCTTCTGTAAAGAAATTACCAGATCCCGTCCAGTGAGATAAGAGCCAGATAGGCCACAAATGCTGTGGTGGAAGAAATGGTTAGAGAAAGATGCCTCAGTAGTCAATCTTCATTTTGTTTTTGAAGGCCTGCTGAGAACAGACTTCATAATTTTGCCTTATTTTATGCAATAGTTATAATGGTATACAATATATGTAGGTATCATGACAACAAATTTGTGTTTCTAGCAAGCTCTGGTTTTGGTGAAAGACTTTACTGTATCTTGTGCTTCTCACTATACCTTTCTCTGGCCTTCACCAAAGCCCAGTAGATACTGGAGCTTGGTATTTGTGCTTTGTCTTTGGTAGAGAAATCCGAGATCTCTAGCAAATAGGATAAATACAAAGTTTCTCTTACAGATACTTGACACAAATTATATTTTAGTTCTGACTGTGTCTGTAAGTAAGTTTGGTTCTAAATCCCAGGAACTAGGAGATGTGTGATTCCTACTGGCTGGATGCTGCCATTTGCTTTGTCCAGTTACAGAACAGAGTCTTGTAAGAGTCCTGTACATGCGGAGCTGCTGATTCCCCTGCAGTCTGAGCTGTTCCCTGCTTTCAGGTGGTTGGTGTAACTTGTAAAAACCTTGTCAGTGTGTCTCATCCATTTTTTCTGTTTTTTATAAATGAAACAGTGTTATTTGCCTTAATGTTCCAAGTGTGATATACATTTCGAGTAACCAAAATGAGGAGTGTGGTCTTTAGTTTAGAAAACTTTGAAAGTTTTGTTTTTCCTTAAAATGTGTTGACTGCTTTTAAACATGCTTGTCATCTAGGTACTTTTGTAATTTAGCCTGTTGGTTTGAAGTTGCATGAATAGTAATTGCCTGATTCCTGCATTTTTTCTTCTGAAATAAACTTGGCTTTGCGTTAACTTAGTCCAAAATCCATCAAGAGGAACTATTCAAAGCCCCTAATCACTGCATCTTGATGAAAACATCCCTTAGTATTCTTCCACAAATAGGTTTGTCTCTGGCCTATGGGATTTATTCCCAGTGGTTTGCACTGCTTGATTATCTAGTCATGTTATATATCCAATATAATGTGTCAGCAGTGGGTTACTTCCTTTTTTCATTGCAAAATAAATTAAATCAATGAGGATATATATTCTTTTAATGAAATAAAAGTGAACTAACTTGACACTGATCATCTCAAGCATTAGAAACTATGTTAACATTGTGAGGAATTACTATCTTTCTTGAGGAGTGCCTTAAAGATAAGTAGAACTTCATATGGCTTTTGTGCTGGTTCTGAAATCTTGGTCAGGAAGCTTTTTTTTTCATAGGTATCCTGCCATTTTGTAGCTAGCTGAACTTTTTGGGAGAGATTTGATTTGTTACCTCTGGTCCTAGGTGTATGTCTTACCTTTACAGCTTGTCTCACATTTTTCCAGACTGTGAAGTATTTCTCCTGTGCTTGTCTAGACTCAGAAGCACTGTTGCAGGATGGATGATTTACAGAAGAACTGCATGCCAGGCGTGTAGATAGAGCCCACTGAACACAATGACAATCAGTGTCAAGTGAGGGATTCCACTACTCTGATGCATTATAGGAACAATGAAACTTAGAGCAACAGTAGAGTAATATATCCCTGGAGTGCAATTTGTAAATTGTTCCTTCAAGCTTGATACTTATTTTTTAGTAACTCTTCCACCTCCTGCAATGCCATTTCAGAAGCAGTATCTAATATAATAAATGTCAGTTCATCAGTTATTTAAATTAATATAGCTGTTACTGTTGTCAGAAGATTTCTGGGTAGTGTGTTTTGTGTTCCTGCTGTTACACTGAGAAGTGTCAATGATCTACAACACTTGACTAGTATTTTAGGCTTTGTGAAAGCCCTATGAAATGCTGCTATTTCAGTTGTACATTAATTCTGTTGTCTTCATAACATAGTTTCATGTGTGTGGTTGGGAGTGTTTCAGTGGGAACACTAAACTGGGAAATGCCATTCTTAAACCATGACAGGAAGATAAGACATATGGTTAGCTGCAAGACTCTGGGGTGCTATATACTCATTGCCAAAGAAATTGGATTATGTTGCTGTTGAAATTTATACTCCGCTTATAAATGAAACTTCTTTGTTATTACAACACTTCTCATAGGAAGATGGGCATTTTGTATGTGAAAAAATATTTCCTGCTTTTATGGAAGTGTTGAGTTTTGTAACAGGTGTAAGCTTTGACAGTGCAAAAGAATACAGTTGTTCTAGCTTGAGCTTGTTTTGTTAAAATACAAATTGCAGTTATGTTTTCAAAACCTTATTTTGTGCAATCTGGGCTCACACCAGCTCTGTTGTCCTTTCTTGGCCTGGACTGATGAGTAGTGCAGCTGACTGTGAGACTTGCTGATTTTTGTATGGTGGCTCTGCATAATGCGGCTTTTCTATTGGCCCTGTGGCAAATGAGGGCCACTGCTACAGGACGAGGAGGTGTATATATGTAGCCTGTACTACTGTGATATTTATCTTTACTGTAATCTCTGTAGCAGTAAATTCAAGAGACTGGATTTTCTGGTGTTACTGAAATTGAGGGGTTGGCAGGACCGTACTGGTTCACAGCATGGAGTGCAAACATTTCTCTGATGTGCAGTAAAGGAGTGCTTACATTTTCCAGAGGTTACTGGATGTTCCTTTTAACACTTAATGTGCATTTTTGGATTAAGTTTGTGAATGATGATGAGAAGAACCGATTAGATTTGTTTAAAACAATAAATCTAATGTTTCCTTCCAGATTATAAAAACACTTGAGGTACTACAAGGTTTGGATTTATCGATGGATATTCTAGTGGTAAGTGATCAGTAATAAAACATTAAACTCTTTAGTGAATTACTATGCAAATGTAAGAAGTGTGCATTTGTAGAAGTGGTGAACATGTTGCATTTTATAATTTTGACTTTATATCCTATTTGGTTAGATTCATTTTCCAAAAGCTGGTCATCCAACTTGATAAATGCAGTATTATGTCAACAGTGATAGTACTGAGCAGGGAACGGAGCGTATAGAGGACACTTTGCTAATCAGGTTTGTTTCTTTTCACTGTAAAACTGCCTTCAATCAATGCTTAAAACAAAGCAAATATGGGTGAACCATTCTTTAGGTCAATTGTCTAACTCTTCCATCTTTTATTAGCAGCTCAAAGTTAGTTTCTTGCATTTAAAGAGCAGGCATCCCAAATTATGATTCCTGTGACTTTTATCCTCATCCAGGCTGCATCATATCAAATTCTATATTAGATACCTCACAGTGGTCTGTGAAGCTTCTAGCTGTTATAAGCAATGCGTCTGTGTTTTGAGAGGAAGAAAAATGTGGGTTTTGTGAGAGAATTCTTTGAAGAGTAAGAGGAAAAATATAGTTGCCAAGATATTTGGGTGGTCTATTCAGGCAAAGGTGTTTACCTGCCTAGACACAGGCAGACTTCTGTTTGAATGAAGCAATATTTATTTTGTTTTCTAATAAAAATACATAATCTCATATTGCAAGTAGTTGTTTAAAATGACAAAGGGTTTCTGCAGATAATTCATGTTCCCAGCAAAAACTTTTGTGTGTTTTATAATGGGACAGACTTTGATGGAAGCCTTCAAGTCAAATAGAGGAAAGTGATGTCTTACAGCTGAGGGCTCCACATATTTTTAATGCATTTGAAGAACATAAATAGCTTTATGAAATAGTCCCACCAGATTTCTTTCATCTGTTTGCAATAACTGACTTAACCAAATCAGGTTGCTCAAATTATATATAAGCTAAATATACTTGAAGTGAATTTAAGGCAGCCCTTTCTAGGGGCTGGGCTGATTATGTGGGAGTAACGTGTGTAGCTCATACTTCACAGGAGTGTAATTTCACTAGTTAGCAAGAGCATTAACAGGTTGCAGTGAAGCTACTGAATTCCATATTTTGCGTGAATCTTAAAAGTGAGAGTTTGTGAATCAGAGATGCTTACTGATAATACAGAATTAAAATCACCTGTGATTCTGCAAACAAAGTCTGCAAGATGTTTTTGCTTAAACAAAACATGCTAGAGTGAGACTTGAAGACACCGTTATACTGTGAAAATAACTCTGCTCCTCTGACCCTTCAACCCTGAACTGGTGGTTGAGATGCATTTTACATTATACCATGCCCAACATGTATGCTCTCTAATATGCTAAAATGTACGTCGTAAGCCTAAAGGAAGTTTGAATTGATGCATTTTGTGGGCTTAAGTATTTGAGAGAAGTGAAATTCCTGAAATATGTACATTTAATGGAGGAAAATTACTTATCTTAGTTTTATGAATTAACACTGCATTTTGTTTCCCATATTTGGTTATAAATAACTAGTTCAGTTCCGTTTGCAGTATGAAGAGTGCATTTATTCTTTGGCTGCCATAGGACTACCCTGAATACTAGGCTAATACTGTTTGTAGCAGTTTTAGAGGAGGTTTTATTTAGGATGAGAGTTGTGATTTATTCTTCCCATCTTTCTTGCACTATCTTCAACAGGAAACTGGCATAGACAAAACAGTTAACAGTTTTAGGAAACATGCTACTGCTGGGAATGCAGCTAAAAGTCTGTTAAAACAATGGAAGAAGCTTATTTCTCCAGAAAGTAAAAGGTAGGTGTGAACTTTTTTCCTAAAAGTTAATTATACTGTAGTGTAATTTTAAAATACGGATTGGAAACTTAAGAAGGTGTTTGGAATGACACGTGTACATTGAATTGGAATGTGAATTGAATGGAAGAAATGAGAATGCAGTTATAAAATATGAGGAAAACAATCAGACCATTATTGGTCAATTAGCCAGTCAGCACTCTGACTTCAGCTGCTTTTTTTATCTGGCACAAGTTCTTAGGTCCCAGCTGGTGCAAATGGGACTAAACCATGATGGGCACTGCTCTGCACTTCAGGAAACTGTGAAACTTGCTCCTTCTTCCCAGAGGTGGTGATTAAATGAGGCAGCTCTCCAGTGATTTGGTTGTATAGAGGTTTTTCGTGTAATGTTCTTGTGGACTGAGAGGGCCTTCCAACACTGGAGGAATTACAGTGAAGAGATGCAGTTTGTTCTGAGCCTGAAGCAGCCACCACTGCCATGGCCAGGCCCTCTCTGCTTTAGATGTTTTGCAGAATTCCAACAGTTCCAGACAGTTGAGCTGGGAAAGCCAAGGAAATAGTTTGACTAAATAGTGCATTTAAATCTGAAGTCGTTCAAACGATAGGAAAGTAAAATACCAGAATCTGTGATAAGCAAATCATAAAAGCTGGCCTGTTAATCTGTATCACCTGCAGAGCATGTTTTAAATTCTCTGTCTCCTGATTATTTCAAGCACCATGTCTTTGTTACAAAGCATGCAGGGAAACTTTGTGAGAAGTGGTATCTAGCATGTTACAAGCAGGTAGTACTGCCAGGTGTGTTTTCATACTCAGGGTCCCTACTTCCCAGAAGTCCCTACTTCCCACTTGTTTTGCTATCAATTCTTGTTGCAATATTTAGCAGTGCTGCACCCAAGAGCTCTGTGATTCTGTACTGATAATGGAAGAATAAGAACACAGTGCAGAACAAAGTTCTAGGTTTTGTGAAACTGTGACACATGGTGTGGTTTTATGCTTTTAGTTTTACTAATATGGGGAAATCAGATTGCTTAAGAATTTAACATCAGCTTTAGAATGGGATATAATTTTTTTTATTGTTGCAGTGGTCACAGGGGAAGAAAAAATAATGAAAAAGGAAAACATGAGACAAAATCTTCTGTTTCCAAGGAGATTAAGCCTTCAGAGAAGCCCAAAACATCTGTTCTGGCCTTTAGAAGTTCCAATAGTGCTCCCATTTCTACAGAGTCGAATAAGGAGTGTATTTGTAGTGAAAAGACCCATCAAAGTACAAATTCAGCATCTCCAAAAGAATGTGATAATGAAGAATGTAGCAGCAGTGGTTCTAAGCATGCTTCCCAGGGTACCAATTCTCAGGCTAAAGAAAGTGAGTTCAAAGAGAGCAAGAAAGTTTCAGAAAAGCACCATTCCTCTGCAGCCAGTGAAGGCTTATTACCCCTGGAGGAAAAGCCTAGTAAGGATGCTTCCAAACAGAGAAATCCTAAACGTGTGAAGAAACCAAAACAAAATCTTGTCATGAAAGACCAAGGCAAATCTTCTAGTGATGAGGAATTTGAACCCCCTACTATGTCTTTTGAATCTTATCTTACTTACGATGAGGCTACCAGCAAGAGAAAGAGAAAGGCTTCTTCTACAGGTGCTCGGCCAAAAAAGTGCAGTGAACAGAAGAACAGCTCATTGCCACAAATGACTTCAAAACTTTCTCAGGCAAAAGAGGGAGTTGAAGATACAAAAAAATGTGAGAGTGATCAATCAGAAACTCCCAGTAAAAAGGTAAACCACTACTGGGTTGAGATGATAGCAGATAAACTGCAGACAAACAAATGCTTTGGACTTTTAATTTCAGTGAAATTTATCTATATTTTAAGGAACACATTGCATGACTCTGATGTATCAGCTGCATTTCAATTGCCAATAATTACAATAAGTGGGGGGAAAAAATATATAGTTTGCAATTGAATTACTTGTATTTTTAGCATTATTTCCAATATTACAGTAGTGTTTGATCCATATCAACTAATCTGCATTTGACTTGAAAGATGCAAAGGCAATTACCTTTGGAAAGACACCCACCTTTTTCCTTTCTTGACCATCCTGGTTTGTGGCTGCTGCAGCTCTTCGTATATGCAACAGTCCTTTTGTCAGATGCTGTGGTTCTTTAATAGTGAATGTTAAGGTCTGCAGTGCAACTGAACCTTCTTTAAATGCTTTGAAGTAAACCACAGTATTGCATATAAAACTAGATGATACATATTCTGGGCTGTCCTAGTCCCTTGAAATGCAAAAAGCTCAAGTAGCTCCTGTGAGCAAATGGGTATGTAAAAATGTGTATTAATTAGACCTTTTAAATTAAGACCTTTTGTGCACTGAAAATTAGTGTTATCTTCAGATTTATGTCTTCAGTGTCATGTGAAAGCTTTAGGCTTTTTTTTTTTTGTGGAAGATCTGCAATCTGAATGTGGTATCTTCTGTCCCCAATGGGGTAATATTAATGTAGAGGCTTATGTGTGATACTGTAACATAAACTGTTTGAGGAAAAGCCTCAGTTA
Source organism: Machaerirhynchus nigripectus (assembly GCA_013397975.1). NCBI lineage: Eukaryota > Metazoa > Chordata > Aves > Passeriformes > Dicruridae > Machaerirhynchus > Machaerirhynchus nigripectus. Next base: position 285,735 of record VZRQ01010869.1, read on the forward strand.
CTCAAGCATTTGTGAAAAGTTACTATAGATACTAAAATGAAGTGCAGGGAATGCAGATTTTGGGCTGTATATGCCTGACTTGCAATTGGAAGACACCTAAGACCCAGTTTAGATGTTGTACATGACCCCTTTTTAGGGACCCATACTTAACAGGCTGCTGCATCTTTAAATCCATTTTTAAGGGATTAGCTGTGAACATTTTAGGCTAAATGGCTAACTGAACATGATCTAGCAGACTTGATAGGACCAGGTATAAAGCTGTTCCTTGTCTTTTAGAGTTATGCTTTTGTCATCTTGCAGTTTTGCCTGATTCCGTGTATACCGCAGTAGTGATTTATCTGAAAGCCTGTTAGCTCTACATATCTACTCTGTTCTTTAATCTTTCTATGTGCTAATTGCAGATATCCCACTAAGTTCCTTTCGTGGTATAGTCTTGGTAAGCAGAGTATGAAAGGATATACTGAAAAGTAATCCTGTGAGCAAATTTTAGTGTAGAAAAGTAAGAATTCTAGTTATCCTAGTTAATTTTGGGATTTGCATAAAGGTTTGGGGGTTTATTGTAGCTTATTTTAAGCCTTGTTAACCCCAAATTTATAATGTTGAAGCAATGTTTCCTTGACTGTGCACAGGCCAAGGTGGCATCCCTCCAAGAGCTTCTTAATATTCCACTACCTAAAACTCTGCCAGGCATTTCACAATCATCTCCCCCATATGCTGCAGACTTTACAGGTAAGTAGTATACAAGGCTGATAAATATGAAATAGTGCAGGTTTTTACATCTCTGTGTAGAAATGTTTTATCCTCTTTTCCAATAAGCTGTACTAGCTCATCAGTCCATGGCAAAGAAGGGCCTCATTTTCACTTTCTCACCTGTAGAAGTCATGTTGAAGCTGAATGGAGTTATAAGGCCTTCCTTCTTAATGCTTGCTGAGTAAGGAATACTGAGGAAGGTTACCACAGATGTAGAGAAGGCATAAATCGAGTGGCAGTTCTACAGGCTCCATTTATCTCTACTCCTGTCTGTACCTTAGAGCAGGCAAAGCTTTAATAGAAATTACCTTAGGTAAAACAAGTACATGAAGCACTAGGTCTAGCTTTGGCATAGGAATGACTAGCATCTTTATAGGTAGGTGACACAAAGTGCCAGTGGTTCCCCTAGCAGCCCTTCTGATGATTCAGTGGTTTCATACCACTGGGATCTTGAAACATTGCTGCTATTGCAGCTTCTGGCTTCTCTAAGATAACTCAGGAGGATTAATAAGGTGCTGTAGATGGGTAACAAAGTAATCGAGGTGTGAACGCAGCTCACCTAGGCTGGAGAGAAATAATGCAAGACTGGTTTGAGTTGGTGCAGCTCACCTGCAGTGTACATGTTGTCTTGGTGTTAGATGATGCTGAGTGGACTTCTGCAAATTACAACACGTGCAAGGGCCCCAAACTATAATGCAGTAACTTTGCATTTCAAGAAAAAGTAACGTATGTTTATCTCGGAGCTGAATGTTGAAAGCATTGTGAAACCTGCCTGATGTTCTGCTTGCAGCTTCCGCAGCACCTGTTGTAGACACACCCCAGCAAGTCGATGAGATAGTTCAATTCACAGGACAGAGACTGAACTCTAAAATGCAGGTTTACTCTGGCTCTAAGGCAGTCTGCCTTTCGAAGATGCTTCCGCTGTATGAACAGTGTGTCCGCATGCTGCACAACAATATTGAGTGTGAGTACTTCAGGGGATTTGTAGCAGCTGTGACTCAAAGGGTATGAGATTTTTTTCTCTAGGCCAACAACTGGCCTACTAAAATATACCGTCCCTCCCTACAGACAGTGACTTGAAGCAGGTTGAAAGGCACTTGCAGAAATAGATTGATGGCTGTGCTAAAATATAGCTTTGTTTTGAAAGCTTGCCATTTTTGAAGGTCCAAGCTTACTTAAAATAATGTCCTGTAGATGATAAACCAAAAATTATGCCCACCCCCATGTTTGTTGTGATCAAGACATTCTTTTCTTCCTTGCCTAGGCAGAGGAGGAAGTGATGCATATCAGTAAGGATGGAGCAGTGACTACTCAGATGCTTTATCCATCCTCAAGTCAGTATGGAACTGCTGGTTTATAAATATTGTCATAGCCTGATATAGGATATTTTGTTAGTGCTTGCTAAAATTGAGTTGTGTTTTTATTTTTAAACTGAGTGGTGTTACCCACTGAGTAAAATAAGTGAGATACTGAAAGTACTGTCCTCTTTTGTAGTGCTACGAGAAGCAGGAGGTGTGCCCTTTGAAATTCTTGAGCCTGTGCTAATGCGTTGCACACCAGAGCAGTTGTTTCAAATAGAGAAATGTAATCTGGTAAATTCTGCCTTGTTAAATTTGGGTAACCACAGAGTTCCACAACTCCACGGGTTGCACTGGTTTTCTGTCTTGCATACTAATTTCTTTGAATTCAGCTGTCATTATCAAGTCTCCCTTTCTCAAGTGTCAGGATTTAAAACATTCAGGAGAATTACTACTGATGACTAAGTGAAAGACAGTGTGTATAGAAGAGTATTTCTGTTTCTAAAAATAAGAAAAAAGATGAACACAGTATTTACCACTGAAATAGCTGGGAAAGTCAGAACCAACTGTTTTCAAGTTACAAACCATTAAGGCTGCAAAGCATGTCAGTCAGGAAATAGCTGGGGTGAGATTTCATGTGTGTGGTAGATTTCTTATCTACACTGTTAGGACTTGAGCTCCACGATGCACTTGGACACTGATGTTCTCAGTGTGTAGTCCTTCGCAGGGCAAGTTAGCCTTCTCTCTGTGCTTTGAGTTGAGAGCCAGAGAGGCCTAAGCCTGTGCTATAAACACAAGTCTAGCCTGTAGGCATGGCTCCCTGACTCCAGCTCTGCTGCTTGAGGCTCTGTGATCTTCAGGCTGTAGTCACTGTCCCTGCACGGTATTGCCAGGGTGCGGGTACCTGTGTCAGCACGTGTGGTGGGATTTGTTCTGTACCTTCTTCCACCAGAGGTTTGGGCTGTGTCTGTAGGCTCAGGTAACAGGTACTCTTGAAAATGTTATTTTTCAGTCTCTGATTTAAGATATTTTGTGTTCAAATTAGACATTTATAAAAGAGACTGACCACTTGTGGAAGAAGCACTGCCAAAGAGACTTTAAAAATGAGAGCCTTTGGGAATATGAGTCTTGGCGTGAAATGTACTTGAGACTGTTTAATCAGAGAGAAGAAAAACTGAAGATCCTTACAAAAAATATTCTTTCAGCTCAGTGTGAGAAACCAAAAGGTAAAATCTCTGTTTAGCCCTTCCACTTACAAAACCCACTCTCTTCTGCTGTTCTTGACAATATGTTTGGTTTAGTGATTTGTTTGCAGTGAGTACTAATGCTGTACTTCTAGGAGAAATCATCAAGAACAAACACTGTTCCTCTTAAATTAAAATTTGCTTAAAAAAGAAATACATGCATAAATACAATACATTGGTGTATCCTGCAAATGTTATGCATTAGACAAATCTTACCTTACTGGTTAGACTGAGGGTTCTAAGCAACAATGCAAAGAGTTTTGTACATAAAGGACATGGAAAGTCATGTATCTGCTACTCCTTGCTTCTGTATTAGGCAGGAAAGTAAAAATGGCTTATATGACTGGTGCAGCAAAACCACCCAGGAACATTCGCCAACAGCAAGAAATGCATGGGACAGCAGGACCTGTCATCCAGCTTCATCCCACAGAGAAGTGCAAGTAAGTGCCATGTACTATGCTTTTAATGTGTGTCTTTGTCAGTTCAAAGTTGTGCTTGCAAAATAATTTTAAAGTTCTAAATAACTCTGTTTACTTTCCTTTTTATTAATGTGGCTAGTAGCTAGAAACAAACTTGCCTTTAAAGTTTTTGTGCTTCTCAGCCGTGTGTGCTTTGTCATTGCACGTTTCTCGAAAGTGACTGTGAATTCACCCTCTCAGCTGGAGTGTAAGTGGACACTGTTTTTTTTTCTCCAGATTGCACTAAAGCTGCTTGGCATCCTAGGGTGATTCCATTGTTGATGTTTTGGGTCTATAAACCTGCCTAGTAGCCTCACGTGTTCTCCTGCTTTGATAAAATCCCAGTCAGCTGCCTGGTGTGATACAGCTGACCAGAATGAACCTCAGGAACTTTTAATTATTTTTTTTTCCTGTGGATTTCAGAAGCTTAGTCAAACAGCCTTGCTACTCAAGGTGGTTGTAGTATAGGTCAGGAAGGGCAGCCTGGATGTAAGAATTTTCTCAAAGTCAGCTTTTACACCAGATAAATTTTCATAACTGTGCCTTTACCTGTGAGATTCGGAAGGTTCTTTCCATACTGTTTATGCTATTTGCAGTGAAAAGATAGTCCCCCACCAAGCCAGTAGCTTAAGGCACTTTGAGTTGTGCTTTTGCTTTCAGTTGCTCTGTGGGAGGTTGCTTCTGTATTGTGACAGACCAGCCTTTCCAGTTTAGGTGCTTCAAGTACAGTAGCATACAAGTACACATGTCCTTTGTGCTCCAGTAATTTCTGGACCAGGAGCTGAATGATGTAGACCAAGCCTTGCATGATTTTTTTTTTTCTCAGACATAAAAAATTAGGAAGAACTGGTGTTGTGTGAAAGAAGCCGTGAAGAAGGTCATTGCTTTGCCTTCTTGAGAAACAAGGGTTTGTTTAGGCACAATGAATTTAACTTCACTGCTTTGACCTATTGGTTTTTTAAGCTGCAGAATTTGTACAGCTGAAATTGTCACTTAAGAAGATGGTCTTGCAGGAGCTAAAAAATCCTGTGGCAGACATGCAGATCCTTAGCAGATTCTTGCTGAGTGTGCAGTGGTGCTGAGCGCTGGCAGAATCCTGGGTGACTGGCTCTGAGGAGCACAGGGCTGGTCACATTGGTGACATCGTGCTGACACTTCAGTGCTGTGCTGGGTTAACAGTCTTCAGCAGGAGGCATCAGCTCTGTATATGCATTTGCCTCAGTCTTTGTCTCGTTGATTGAGGATTCCAACATGATGTTTAGTTATTGTGGCTTTTGCTAGTTAGTCATAATTACAGAGGTATTGTTTTTAAACATTTACCCTCATTTTCTGTCAATGAGCTAGTTAGCAGTTCAGCTGTGTTCAAAGAGGAAAATAAACATAAGGTGCAAACTAGAGCACAGGGAATTATGAATCACAGTGGTATTGCTGACCATTTTGATCTGTCACAAACTCAGATCATTTAATTTTAAAGACTAATAAGAGACATGATATCTTATAAATGTAATATTTGTTCAAGAATTAAAATGGACACGATCATCTGTGATCCCTTCCAACTTGAATTATCCTATGATTTTGAAATGTATAAAGTCTCTTAAATATGTACAATCAGGCTGTTGTTTTTGGTTTTTTTTTTTCCAAAATGAGCCAGGGCAAATAGTAGCTTGATATAAAATGCTAACATTTTTCTTATTTGCTTGTTTTAAAAGAATAGGGATTCCAGAAATGAGAGACAGAAACAACACATTATCAAATCTGATTCCTGCTGGCAGCAGTAGAAGTTCTAGCTCAGGTGTCATGACTCAAGATGGAAAGAAGCCTACCAAAAGTAAGTGGCATTTCCTAAGATGATAAATTGTAATTGTTTTAACCTGCTGCCTACTATTATATGCTTAATATTATACTAATAGCATTTAAAGTTGCTCATAGCTGTAATCTGACTGGTCTCTTTGTTTCGTTGTTGTTGAAGAAATCGCACCAATCATGAAGAAAACTTTGAAAGCACTGAAGAGTAGAGCTGGGCAACGATAAAATGAGGCTGCGTATTTGAAGCTTATTTAAGGTGACTGTTTGTATGTTGTGCTACAGTGAATGAAAGTAATGTTCATGTAAGCGCTGCTCAATTTGCCTTGGTTAAACTAGTTCTGAAAGATTGCAGGGGTGAATAATTAGCAATAAATACTGAAACCTCTGAGTCCTTTCAAACTGCTGCTTTCTTACTTGAGTTGAAATAAGGTCTGTACACGCTAATGACAGATCAGTTTATATGAACTCTTACAGATGATGTAGTTATCAGTTTAAGCTGGTAAAGGGTCTGGGGCACAAGTTTTATGAGGAATGGCTGAGGGAACTGGGGTGATTTAGTCTGGAGAAAAGGAGGCTGAGGGGCTACTGCTCTCTACAGGTACCTGAAAGGAGGTTGTACACGGGTGGGGGTTGATCTCTCTTCCCAAGTTACAGGACTAGAGAAAATGGCCTCAAGTTGCACCAGCGAAGGTTTAGATTGGATATTAGGAAAAATTTCATCACTGAAAGGGTTTCCGTCATTGGAACAGGCTACCCAGAGAAGTGGCTGTGTTACCATCCCTAGAGATATTTAAAAGATGTGTAGATGTGGCATTTGAGGATCAGAGTGCCGGATTAATAGTTGGACATAGATGATGATCAGGGTCTTTTCCAACCCAAACAGTTCTGTGATTCTATGATTCTACTGAGTGTGGAGATGAAAGAAAATGTGGACTATACTCTGATCTGCTGCTCTCAGCCTGTCATGAAGAGGCCTAGTTCACAACCTTACAGCCAGTTGTCTTAAAGTGAAGAAGCTATTTGATCTTGGATAGCTGTCCTTTCAAGAGTTAGGGACTGCTGCAATTTGGGATTGGCCTGTGAATGGGTTTACTTTTAGAAATGACATATGTCTTTGTAGTTTTTTCTAAACCAGTTCACTTGCAGGAATTGTAAGCCTGACTTTGCTTTGAAGGCATGGCTTAGAAATGGAGGAACTCTATCAGTTGCACTCAGTAGTTGCAAGTAGGTCTTATTTCTTCCTTTGTACTTCCATAGGATTTGGCATCTTAGAACTCCTCATGAAGCACAGAGTAAGGTTGTCATGAAACCTTTGAGTTGATGTCTTTTCCTCAAAACACCTTATGTGTGAATTTCCTCACCATCCTACATGTTAGGTATTACAGGTAGATTATGAAAATACTGCTACTAAAAATGGCTTTTAAAGCCATTAATGTAGTCACCCATCCATAACAGCTTGTGCAGATGCCCTGTTTATACAGGGATTTGAAGTCAGCAGGTATGCTGCTGTTGTGTTTTTTCTCCATGCATTATAGTTGCACTAAAAAGAATGAAAGTTGAAAACAGGTGTGTTGAACTGGAAGTGCTGGGGCAGCTTTCTCTGTTTCTGAAATCAAAACAAACATTAACTAGTAGGAGAGGTAATGTAGCATCTGTCAAACATACCTGAGGAGTTCATCCCAGAAGCATTCTTCACAAGACTTAAATCTGGCTGAATGGTCAATGTGCCACTCTTTGTGGCTTATCAGTTGGTGGCAGAAACTCAATTCGGCTGGAAGTTTCTATCAAGTGTGGTGTCCTTTTGTGTAAGAAAAGACAAAGTCATTGGTTGGGCTCTGGCATTTGAGGACACAGCTGTAGCCATCCAGAACAGAGATAGATGATGGGAACGTCCCCTTTCGAGTCTGAAGGATAAACAGTTGTTTTAACTGATAGACTGTCCTGGTTTGAGACAAATTCAGAGGAATGTCCAAAATGAATGTCCTCTGACAGAAGGCAGGTTACAGCCACCCCTCCCCCACCAGGTTCAGAAAGAACATTATGGATTGGCGATAACTTTTCCTATCCATGACAGCAGTAGCAGAGTTATGTAGAGGGCAAATGTGACTTCAAGATTAGGTGGCTTTCATTCCCTCGTCTCACTTTGTCACTTCAAAGGCTCTAGATACCGCTCTGGTAAGACATACGAAGAGGGTACTCATAGGATCAGATTGTCATCCTGACTATTTCTAATTTAGAAAATACAGTAGACAAGCAAATCTCTTTATTGTAAAGTAGTTGATGCTACACAGACTTTAGGCTAGGGTTTTTCTTTTGCTTGTGCTGTGATCTGTTCCTATGGACTAATGCCCACCTGAGGCTGCAGTACATTGAGGTACTCTGGCAATGCATCTTTGTGATGAATCTTGTTTTTGTGGTTTGACAGTGCTTGATGACATAATACAAATCATATGTGGAGGCAAATTCAAAGCCTAGCTCAAAAGCATATCCCTTTAATCCAGAACACTAATGTAGATGCTTCTGCAGTCTCCTGCCTTCCATCCCTATATACAGTTACTCCAGTATGGAGGAATTATTGCTTGTTATGTGTTCCTGGCATCTGACATACCAAACAGTACACATGGTATTGGAGTATATTGGCCTGAGGCAGATGACTTTCCTTCTGGTGGATTGGTGAAAGATGTTTGGTTGGTTTTGTTGCATATTCCCCAGGCAGGCTGCCACATCTCATCAGAGGAGACCTCTGATCCTTCTTGGGTAAGGGACTATTTTCACAGGAAGACTGAATGTTACAAGTGCATGATGGCCTTCTCTTCCTTAAAAACACATTGCAGCTCCTAGTCCTCCTGCAGTATCTCTGGAGCCTTTTATCCCAGCAGCATAATGCTTTTCCCTCCAGGTGAGATGCAAGTTCCATATTAATTTCTGGCAAATTAAATAAGTAATGGGAGAAAATTATGGGCACAAAAAGAACATCCTGCTGTTGTGGAAAAGACCACAAATGCATAATACTTCTTTTCTTCTTGAGCTTTTTTCTTCTTTCAAGCATAGAAACCACTTTCCACTTCCTGACAGTGTTTGTTTCATATCATTCAGGGACATTTTCCATCCTGTTAGTGGCTGGGCCCAAGAAGAGAGCTTGGCCTGATTGCCGTACCACTTAAAAAAGGAGGATGCATGATGTTGCCATCTAAAAAGTCCCTGTGGTAGGAGAAGGAAAACAGTTTTGAGGTGAAGTGTTCGATCTTATGAGACCCTGCTCAGAAGGCATGTGAATTCCAGGAACTAAGCTCTTCTTGGGGACCACGTAGGAGTTTAAATGGTAGCTTAAATCCTGGGCCAAGGCCAGAAGGGGGTGTAGGGTTTGGCATGATCCTTCTGGAAGAATTTGTAGACACCAGCGTAGTGCCCCATGCACGCTGTTGTCAGTTGTTGCTGTTCAGGGATCAGTATTTGAGCTGCTGCTAAAGCAAGGCACAGCTGGGATCCCTGTGAGCAGGGAGGCTGTGACAGCTCTAAGCATGATATCATTGCCTGTGTGGTACCTGGGGATGTCTGAGGATTTCTTGTAGTCATAGGAGATAACATCAGCAGAGGGAAAAGAAATCCCCTCACGCACTGCAAATCTCAGACTTGCCATATGAAAGCTCAGTAAAACATCTGTGCCAGGGTTTAGTGTGGTGAAAAATGTTGATGCACTTATGGGTAAGAAGACCATCCTCTATATACTGCTTTTGGGGAAGAAAACAACCAAACAAAACACCACTCAACAAAAACCCAAATCAACGAATGAGAGTGGCCTCGTTCTTTGATTTATTTTCTTTCCCTGCTCTTCCCATAAAGAAAGGAGAAGTTTTTGAGTGGGTGATTGAAGGCCTTGGTTAGACAGCTTACTGGCTTCCCTTTCAGCCACCCCCACCACTGCACAGAGGTGAAATTTATCAAGATTGTTTTGCTGCAGTTGTAACTAGTAGTTACAACTAGTAACTAGTAGTTGTAACAGTGCCACTGGAGGAACAAGCCTCTCCTGGGTCACTACTGTAGCAGAAATGGTCTTGGGTTTGTCTATTTACAGGACTAATATATTGTGATTTTTTTTTTTTTCTTTCTCACCTAATTTCCATATGAGCAATTCTTCCCTCCAGCCCCCAAAGCATTTCCTTTCTGATCTGCTGAATCAGTTGAAGGGGGAAAAGAATGGTGTTGCATTCTTATGATCAATCATATTTGATCCAGTGTGGGGGCTGGGTTCAGCAGTTCTTGGTGTTATCATTTGCCTTTGGTTTTCAATGGTCTCTGCTTTGGGTACCATTGTTCAGCAGTGAAACCTTTCAGGAAAGTGATGGAATCACTCTGCAGTTGTGCTGCTTGGCATGAGAATGGGAACAGGTTATTCTTCTTCCTGCTTAATGGAAGTGATGTGCAATGTACTTGCCTCCTCTTACAGATTCTAGTAAACATTTTTTAATGTGGTTTTTTCAATTTTCTGTTTTGCACATGAGTGAGTTGCATCCTTACACAACTATCGCATCTTCTCCCTCTCTAAACTTCTTCACAGAGCTGAATTACGTTTTATTCTGTGGTACAGAATTCTTTGTATGGAATTCCTCTGGTTATATGTCTTGGGTTGTTTCTAAAACTTCAACCCTAATCGTTAGCAAAAAAGGGGCTCTGTGACTACTCACATTATAGAGCCAGAATTGCAGGCTTTTCAAAAGATGACTATTACTTGTAGAGAGTTTGGATCTAAGACAAAAAAAAAGGCAGATGAAAAACAAGCATTCCCAAATGTGTAAAGGAATGTACTAATCCCAGAAGACTTGAGAAGATTGTTTCCACAGATGGACATACCAAGTCCAAGTCTCTGATGGCCTGGAGATGAAACGTCCTGGGATCTGAGGTCTAACTGTCCTGTGCATTTAACCCTACTCAACTTCCTCACCAATGTGCCCTAGACAAAAATTATACTAAAAATGGAGCTTGGAAGTGCTGTATTTTCTAGAAGAAAATATATGATGAGACTGTCACAGTTTTTCAGAAATGAAGCATCAAAAACTCAGAAAATTGCCAACTATGTAAAGGCATAGAAATCTAGTTTCAGAATACAAGTGTTTCTCCTAATTTCAGAAGATGAAGCTAATTCAGGTCAGAGTAGTGCAGGAGGTTGCAGTTTTGTTATTTTTCCCCCCCTCAAATTGCAGAACTTTAAAATTCCTGCTTTAAATGTGAAACTACAAAGTCATGAATGTAATCTTTGTAGCTTGAGCCCTAAATGGTGTGCTTGCTGTGGGAAGTGCTGGAGAAAGCCTTCAGCAGCATATGATATGTGAACTCTGTTTACAGAGAAGTTGCCTCTTCTTATCACTGGTGACAGACCTAAAAATGGCACTTGCTGAGGGACAGGTCTGAACAACTCTGGAAAATCTTCTGTAGCTGTCCTCCTACGGAACTGTAAATAGGTATGCAAGCAGTAGACAAAGCTCTTTACGACATCTCCAGGCCCTATCCCTTTGTGTTTATGGAATTGCTGAGGCTGCAGAAAGATGCTGTTTCAGAAGCAGGAAAATTAGCTGCTCAGGCAGAAATAAAGAGGAGCCAACTGCTGCTGGCCTCTGGAAGAAGGAAGGGGTCTAACCTGCAAGAAGGGGAAAAAGCTGCTGAGACCAGACTGGGAAGCAATATTTCCTGACCCCTCTGAGGGGCAAACATTGCAGCACTCTTCCTTATGCTATCTAGCCCTGTGTATTACGTAAGTTTCTTTCACCAGACAAGGCACTTTTGCTACTTACAGCTCTTCACAGTGCTCAGGGTTCTCAGCTTTTCTCTCCCACGGATGTGCTGTAGCCAGCTCTCTGCAAAACACATTTTTCCACAGTTACCTGTGTTGATGTGCTTTTTAATACTTTCAGTCCTTTCAGTCTGAAAGTTAGATAATTAGTCTGTTTCAAATTTTAGATAAACACTAAAGTGGTGTACTAAAGTGTGACTTTTCAGGGCATTAGCATCATGCTTGAGCAGTGCTCACAGCTGACTTCTGGGCTTAGGTATTTAGAAAAGCATGGAGAGAATGAAATGTTGTAAAGAACTCCCAAAGGCTTGTGCACAATGTAGCTTCTCCTCCAGGTTTCCAGAAAGCCTGAGACCTGAGTTTGCTTCTCCAGCTGAGGGATGAAGATCACAGGCCCTGAGGAGAGGTAGCAATCCTTCTATAGGAAAGGAGAAAAATATTCTCTGTGGCTCTGAAAAGGCAAAATCGATATATTGGGCACCTCATTATAACAAGGAGGTCTCTCTGATTAATTAGCTGGCATCATTTCAAATTCCTTTCTTTGGTAAGGTGCAAGATCCACCACTTTTCCTTGTTAAACTTCCTATGGTTGGTGATTGCCCAGCTGCCTAATTTTTCTGTGTTTCTCTGCAAGGCCTCTCTGCCCTCCAGGGAGTCAACAGCTCCTCTCAGTTTAGTGTAATCTGCAAACTTGCTCAGTATCCACTCCAGTCCTGCCTCCAGCTCATTACAAAGATGTGGAAGATCTCAGGGCCTAAGATGGAGCCCTGTGGAACCCCACTGGTGACAGGTCACCAGACTATTGTCACTCCAGTCACTGTAACCCTTTGTGCCAGACCCATGAACTAGTTGCTCACTCATCACTTGATGTCCTTACCCACCTCTATGCTGGACATTTTGTCCAGAAGGATCTAGTGAGAACCAGTATCAAAAGCTTTGCTGAAATCCAAGATTACATCAACTGGCTTGCCTTGATCAACTAGATGGGTTACCTTGTTGTAAAAGAAAATTAGGTTTGATAAGCAGGACTTTCCCCTCATGAAGCCATGCTGGCTGTGAGTGATTACTGTGTCGTCCTTCAGGTGTTTTTTAATAACTTTCGGAATCCTATTCTCCATAATTTTGCCAGTTATAGAAGAGACACTGACAGGCCTGTTTTTCCTGTAGTTTCCAAGTTCATCCTTCTTCTACTTATTGAAAATGGGACCAACATTTGCCATCTTCCAGTCAGCTGGGATCTGTCCAGATTCCCAAGACCATTCAAAAGTCATTGAGAGAGACTTGTGATGACATCAGCCAGCTCTTTAAGTATTCTTGGATGAGTTCTGTCAGGCCCCACAGACTTACAGGGATCCAGCTAGAACAGCAGATCCCATGTATGTTCAGGCTTGACGGGGATCATAGAAGGTTTTAGTGATCTTAAGAGGAAGTTAGAATTCAACATTCTCAGTAAGGTATGGGTCCATGACGGGAAATGTCTGTGGTCTGTACTGAATGCCTTTTCTAGAAGTTTCCTGATCTGGAGAGCTGTAGTGAGCTGTAGTAAACTGTACTGGTGTTTCCTCTGCTGTTTGGTACAGCATCATGTTCCTTACTGAGAGCTTGAATCTCTTTGGCTTGCCTAACAAGAGATGCGTAGGAAAGAGTTTCCTCAAGAAAACCTTGGTTTGATTTACTATGAAGTTATTTAATCATTCAGTGTTATCAAAACTTTCCACACTCAGTGTATCTTGTTTCTCTATAATCTCTATCAAGAGCTTTGTGGAAGAACTCATGCATAATGTATGAAGTATTTTTGCAGATTGTTTAAATAAGACTGAGCTATATTTTGCATATAAGGCAGTGTTAAACATTGAAAACATGGTATAATTTTCTCAAAATTATGGCACTTACAGCAGAGAAAGGATTTTTCTGAAGATTTAAGGGAAAAACCAAGGTTGTGACAGACCATGTTTTTGGTGCTGCTGTGACTAGCAGCAGCTGTTTACATCCTTCTTAGTTCTTGGTAGTTAAAACCCTCTGAGATCTTTGAGCTGGTCAGTGACAAGACAGCCATTCTTTTTCACCAGTATTTTTCTCATTGCTCTGCAACAGGAAGCTTCATCTCTTATCCATTGTTCATAAAAATCTGTTGAATTATTTTGAGAATAATGCTTTTCTTCTAGGAGTGAACTTCCATAATTCTCAAAAAATGACCATTTCCTATGGCACTCATGTTTCCATTGGAGAGAAGACGCTTTTGCTCAGGTGCTGACTCTCTTCCTGGATGCCCATCCATTATTCCCTGCCTTCTCTGTCAGCATGCTGCTGCTGGGGAAGTTAGGGCTCTTATCTCTGGGGAGAAAGCCAAGAGCTGCCTTTTCCTTACTATGCTCTGAGATACATCCTGCTTACCTAAGTTTAAAGGTTATTCAGTGTTTTTAAGGTCGTTATCAGGCAACAGAATCTGGTAAGAAATTTGACAGCAGAAGGCTAATAGTGTCACCACAAGGCTGCAGTCCTGAGGGTGGTAAGGACTTGGGTGGGTGCTGTGCACCCCACCTCCTGTGCCCTTCTTGGAGCATGGCTCCTGTCCCTACTTGTCCATCCTTCCTGGTGGCTGCTCCATGGCCCAGGAAGGATTGTTACAGAGGGTTTCAAGTGCTGCAGAGAAGCTGCAAGAACCAGGTCACTGTTTCCTCCTGAGGCTGGGTACAGTTGGACTCTGTAACTCCTCTGGGCAATTATGAAAATTATTGTTTGGGTCATTTCTGCCTCAACAGCCCCTTTCCGAGAATGCTGGTGTGCAGCTCAGAGGGTTTATTTCCTCAAGATAGATGCCAAGCCACAAGCATGGAAAATCTTAAAAAACAGAGAAACCTCTGAGAGGTCAAGAATGCTATAAGTTTTTTCAGTCTGTCATCTAAAATGCTAGTGTAGCTCTGTGCCTTGACAGCTCTCCCAGTAACATTGGGTAAGGCGAGTTTTGGTTCTATCTCTTTTTTACCCAAAGCCTGCTGTGTCCTTACCTGCCCTCCCAGCCCCAACCTCCTCTGTTCACCCAGATCCCGCAGTCTGTCTATCTGCCTCCTCTTTTTATCATAACCCTTCCTCCTCCAGCTCCTGATGCCATAAAGCAATGCTGCATAAAGAAATGTCTCTGTGAGAAGCCCTAGTGTGTATACTCTGCCTTCTTTTGTGTTGCACATGCATACTTTTATTTTCTTGGTTTTAGGGGTGTCACCATAGTTCCAACATCAAAACCATTCCCTGTTCTCATCACAGATAATTCCATAAATGTATTTCCAGTGGCACTTTCTATTTTTCATAGCACTCCAACAGGAAATTAAAGCTTCCTAGTTTCAGAGATGTAGCTGTTCCTTGCTAATGTATCCCAAAATAATCCCAAAATTGAGGATGTGTTTGCTGTCTTCTAGTGTTCGTTCATACTTTTCAATCTGCTAAATTTGTTTTCTCTGCACTTTGACTTGCTGATTTGTCATTAAGTATGAAACAGATGCTTGTGTTCCTGAAAGCAGGTGCTTCAAATTCAGGTTTAAAAAGTCCAGTTTCAGTTCCTGTGCTTGAAAATTAGATATTCAAAATAAAAAAAAAAAAAATAAAGGGGTGGGGGGAGAGCTTTCTCCTTGCCCAAAACCTGCCTTGCTCTCAGGTATTGCTTGTCTGCAGCTCTGCTTACAGCCTCATATGACGAGTGGGCTGTGCCTGTTCAGAAGCAAGTAGATAAACATGCTGTCCTCCACTCTCCTAACCCTGGCTCCCATGCCTTTTGGCAGTTTTAGAAAACAGGCTGTTTGCTTTTTTTTTTTTCCCTTGTTTTCACAGAGGAAAAACACTGCTATTTTATCTGTGGGAGACAAGATACCTCAGAGCAGTAGTAACGATGTTGGTCTCCATACAAGACCGCACATGGCTCTGGTGGCCTCATCCTAGCAGTCTACGAAGACCAGAGAGTCTGTGCTTGCATTTTTAATCAGGTATCACTTGTCCCTGTTAAATAAGAGAAGACTTGCTAGAGGGAAGACTTCCTCAAATGCCTTGCAAGAGCTCCATCATTTTCCATCTGGGCTATGTAAAATACATCCTCTTGTCACACCATTCCCTGCGGTACAGCCCAGTGACTGGCAGCATGGCTGGGGCAGGCAGCAAACCTCCAGGTTTCATTCAGAAGGAGCCAGCAATTCACTTGAGTGTGCTGCTAATGGCCTGCCAATTCCTACTACAGAAAATTAAGCACAAAAGGTTGAAGGAGAGTGGCATTAGTTTCAAGATATGCCATAATGTATTTGTGTACAGACTATGAGGCTCACTGTTTCTCTTCATGGGGAGCCTCATTGGCCCTTTATACTCATCCTCTTTTTACCTGCTCTAAATAGAGCAGGTTGTTAGATCATCTAAAAATCTCTTGCTTGCATGAGATAAAGCTTACATCAAAATGGGTGTTTCAGAAAGTTGGAGAAACCCAGTGCTGCCAGGACATAAAGGTAGTAATGCTTACTTTAGGGAAATGTTAATAGGAGTCATCCACTGAAGTCCTCTGGACTTTGATTGGAGAATAAATCCAAGTGGAGATGTTGACTCTAAACACTGTGGTGGATGGGCGGGGGAGGGCACGCGGATTGAACTCAGAAAAACTAATTTTCCATTGCTTGGATAATCCCTTCAGAATCTGTTTTATGAGCATCAGGGCAAGAGCCTATCTCTGTGTTAATGCCTCTGTAGTGCCTGTGTTGGAGTGGAATGAGTGTCAGTGGACAAGTAGCTGTGCAAAGGCTGTTTCCATAACTGGTCAGCAGCTGATAGCTGTGAAGCTGAACCATTTAAATATGTGCTAATATGCAGCACTTGGGATTTATTCTAGAAAAGTTATGCTGGAACTTGAGAAACACAGGAATGGCAATATGCACTCAAACAGTAAGAGGAATTGCAATATTCACAGTCCATTAAGTCCAATAAAAAATCCACTATCATTAAACTGGAAAAACAAAGGTCCATGATATACATCTGTTATTTTTCAATATGGTAAGCATAGCTTGTATCCACTAGGACTTCAAAATTGTAAGCTAATCTGGTGAACATATAAATGAATCTCCTCAAAACGCAGTATATATTGTCTCACTATTTTCAAACCTCAGCAGGATATAGCCAGCAGTTCTGTCTTATATTTTCTGGGTTCTTTTACAGACAACTGGGTTAGATCCAGATCACTGGCTCAGGCTGATGCAGACAAAATGATAATGTTGTAGCATGTAGTTTGTATTAAAGAAGAATATGGATTTATTTATTTATATTTTTACTCTGTAGAGGATGAGCCATAGGTACTACATAACTTTCTGAATGTTTTTAGCTGAAAAGAACAATTTTCATACCATACAGAGTTGAAGGGGGAAGGCAGTATTTAGTCACTTCCACAGATATCTGAGGTTGATTCTTATATCAATAATGGCTCTACAAACTTGTGCTATTGAAAAAATCAAAATACGTATTTGCTGTTGTTTTTTTACTTACAGTACTTACACATTTTTTTTCTCCCTGAAGTAGAAAGGATGAGAATATTTTGTCTTTATGCCTCTCAGATGAAAACAGGCATTTTGAAAGCAAATTAGACACATGAGCGGGAACTAATGTGGTTGTTTTGTCATTTTCAGCCTGTGTACAGTGAGGTTTCTGTCTGATGGGCTGGTGAAAAGAATGCAAGGATGAGTTGCTTGTCACCGTGTAATCTGTCAATATATAATTTGTCAACATATAATCTAAAGCAGCCTCTGGAAAAATAAGTACATGCTTTATGGTTGCATTCATAATGAATTCAATGAAATGTGGATACCGTGTATAAAGCCAGGATAATCTAGCCATAAGACTATGCTAATTGCAAAGATCTTTCTAATTTCAGGATGAAGTTTTTGTGAGCTGGTAGGGCTCTATGTAAAAAACATATCAACAGCGTTGAAGGAAGAAAAGCACCTAGAAGCTTCCAGCATTGGCATTCAGCTGTTTTGCCAGTTCTCTTGCGTTTCAGCACAGGTTGCAACACTGCTTAGAGTTCCAAGCCACTTTTTCCCCACCTGTCCCTCCCCGCTGTCTGTAATTTAGGTGCGCCTCATGAGCTTCTCTGTGAAGTTTATGTAATTAAAATAACCTTTGCTGAGGAACAAAGAGCAATTCAGTTTGACTGGGAACCTTGACTTGACTTTGCTTAGTGCACTGGTTTCCTCAACACAATGCAAAATCAAATCAGTAGCTGAGTATGACACTAATGGTCCAGAAAATATGGAAGATACTAGAGACATAGAGAACACTAAGAGTAATGGGGAGAAAAATAACCTGAACTTCTCCCTCAGGCTCTTTGCTTCCACATTACCATGTATGAAAGATAGCAGGAGCTTATATGCTCTTAGCCAGCAGGCATGGCCACCCCAAATACTGCCTATCATACAGGAACTTTTTAATACAGGGTCCAGAAACCCATGGTGGGATTCTCATTCTGCTCTTCTTAAGCCCCAAGACAGAAAAGAAAAATGTGTTATAATTCTAGAAGAGTCAGTCTGTGAACACTACAGCTCTCCTTTAAGGAAAGTAAATTCCTGGTACTGCCCAGCATGCTTTTTGCTCACCATTTTATTTTTATGAGCTCTAAATATAGTTCCCAAATGAAAAAGCTGTAAAATTTTCAAGTCTAAGATAGAACAATGTGAGCTGATCAAAACTGGCATTGATACAGTCTCTTTCCTCTCTTGCTGTATGTTCCTGGCACCTTCTCTGCACCAGGCTGAGTGTTTTTCTGACTAAGCTGTGAGCCAAATTGGTAAAAATAGACTCCCAAACTGCTGACCAAACATTTCCACCTCCTTTCTTCAATTGGATCTAATGCTCATGTACTATATGCTGTGTTGATTCAGCATTCAAAACCAATGAAATAAAAAACTTGTCTGTTTCTTTGTATTTCTCATACTGGTTTGGTTTCCCACAGGATCAGCAAGCTTGATATCACCCCACTGCTGTGACCAATGCACAGGAGAGCTTGGGAAATGGGAGGCAAAGGAGAAGAGTGTGTTGGTGTTTTTTTCTTTTTTTTTTTTTAGCAGAAACCTCTAACTAGAGAGGTTTAGGCAGAAGAGTGGTTCAGGATGGTCAAACTTGACCTGCAGCCCTCTGAGAAATGGTCCAGCCTGTGCTTGGTTGCAAGAGCACTGGCAAAGTGTCAGAGAATTGTCTTGCTGGGGAGTTTCAGGGCTAAACCCTCTCTTGCGGATCACAAGGGCACTGGGTTCAGTTTCTGACATAGTGGTATAAGCCTAAAGTAACTCACTGTCCAAGTGGTTTAAGCTTAAAGTGAAAGTGTAGCCTCAGAGTCTAAAAACATGCAACTGATGAAAAGTGTATTGAATTGGTACTTGTCCCATGGAATTGGGAACTGAAGTAGTTCAGAGGGCAGGTTCAGCTACTAATGATGGCTGGATTGGATTCCCGTTGAATTGGCTTGCAGGAACTGGCTATAATGCGCCTGCATGAGCCTTAGTGCTGGCTGGCACAAGAGAGAGAGCAGGGAAGAGGAGGTCAAAGCTATAGCAACATAGGCTTAAATTGCAATGACATTTTGTACTGGAGTGAGCTGAGAAGCAGGTTACATCTGTTCGGTCGGGGACACTTAATCAGTGCAACTACAATCAGCCTAGACTGGAAAAAACAGTGGGAGCAGAAGGTGGAGACTGCACCATGCACTCCATGTTGAAATGGATTGGTGGAGAATGGGAGAAGGTCTGGGGTGCTCTTTTCCCCTCTGTTTTAAATAGTTGGCTTTGCTAGTTCAGAGGTATGATTTGTATGAAGCACTACCTGAAAAATCTTCAAGGGATTACCCTGGGGCATGTAGATACAGTCTAGAGTGACATTTGTTCAAATCAGCTTTTCAGGAAGGTAAAGGATTTTCTTTTTGCTGGCCTTACCCAGCCCAGCTCATCCTGGAAACTCAGCACAGTTTCACAATTCGCAGCTGCCACATTGAGTGCCAAATGAAATTTGGTGCCTAATGTTGGTTTCTTATAGCAGACAGTGATATTATGCATGTTATACAGGCCATTCCCCAGGGGAATTCATGGCCTGTAAATGTGAAAAAGCTCCAGTAGCCCATTTTTTTAGGTGTTACTTTACTTTTTTCATATTTTCATTCTGTTTCTCCTATGTTCTGTACAAGGCACAATATTCTTGTCCTAGAATGTGATATTGTTGAGTCCTGTGTTACTGCAGTTTCATGGCAGGAAAGCATGAATTTGATCTATGATTCTTTTAGTTCTTCTCCTACACTGTGTATTTAGAATTTAGATTAATTAGTGCAACTGGTCTTTAAATATTATTGTAATATAGGAACTAGGTGTATGTATTCAAATTGGTATATCTAAGGCTAAATTACTAAAAGCATGGTGTGCGACACTTGCTTTACTGATTGGTTCCAAAGGGACTGGCTAGGTGCTAAGGGTTTCTAAAACTCACAGCTGTGTTTGCTTTCTGTAACTAAATAAGAGACCTAGAGACCAAACTAGAAACATGATGGGATTTGGAAGCTTGCATTTTTTAAAATAGTTTGTTTTTCATTTGTTTTTTTTTTTTTTTTCAAATTTAAGTATCAGCATAAGCCTATGATCACAGGGAAGCAAAGAAAGAAAGGTGAAGCAATATTCTAGGTATTCCTGAGTGATTGGAGCTTGCCTCAGTTTGTTACAACCATGAGCCCTGTAATTAAGCAGAATTCACCCCAGCGCAGAGGATTTCCGTAAAAGCCTTTGCTCCACACGCAACCTACTTCAGGTCTCTGTGAAGGGCAGAAATTTGGCATAACTGGTGAGGTTCTGCTCCAGACATAAATCCTTGATGAAAATCCCAGTTATAACATTCAGCCACTGGATGTCCTCATTTTCAAAGGTCTGCAAAGGTTCATCATCTGGAAAGCCATGTGTTGTTGACAGTTTGCAGAGCATTGCATAAAAATATTCTTGCATAAAAATATTGTGTGTATTGGGTGTTGCTAAACTTCAAGCTTACCACCCATGTAGCAATGGAATCAGTTTCACTTATCAAGGTAATTGAACTACTACTGGATGCAGAACATGTATTCTCAATTCTCTCATTTATTTTATTTTCTTTTCTCTTATTTTCTTGGGTTTTTGGGTTTTTTTTAATGACTTATGTGTAATTTATGTAACACCTTGCTTTACAGGACTTACATTCCTAAACACTGAGAGGTTCACTACATTTCTTCCTTTTTCCAGTGCTACCTTTGCTGGAATTTACTGCAGTTTTTACTGTGGTTTTGGACTGCAGCTTGGTTTTTCAAAGTTCTTGTGAATTCTCAAGGGTACATCCCTCTGCTTGCAGGAGTCCTGACTGTCTGATCCCACAAAGACTTTGCCAGGGTTAGGTAATCACACTGTGCATGTAGCTACACCTTCCCAGAAAGCTTAACTTTGCTTCCTCTCAGAATCATAGAATGGTTTGGGTTGGAAGAGACCTCAAAGATTATCTAGTTCCAATCCCCCTGCCATGGCCAGGGACACCTTTCACTAGACAGGTTGCTCAGAGCCCCATCCAACCTGGCCTGCTTTCTCCTGCAGCTCATGAGCCATCATCACCCACCTTTCCTTTGCTGCAGGCTCCCCTGCCTGCACCATCACAGAGGGCGTTTCTCAGCCCGAGCTTCCCCTGCAGCTAAAGCTCTCATCCAGTCTCCTCATTCTTGCAGCTCCATTGGCATCATCCGCATTGTCAAACATTCCTGTCTTCTGATTATGAGTTGACATTGCTTGTCAGACACCCTCCAACAACTTATAAAAATCTGAGCTGGCAGAAAGACTGACAATGGGCTGTCTGTAATGCACGTGGGTTTCATGTTTGTTCCTGAAATGCGGAAAATACATTAATGAAAATCTCTACTACTGATTTTTTTTCAGTTTGAAATGTCAAGGAAAAAATGTCAGCTTCTCTTAGCTTTCTGCCTTTTATTTCTTTAATTTAAGCTGCTCTTAAACCACATTGTCTTTCCATCAAGGCAGCAGCTTGTGCTCTCTAAACACTTGTTTGAAATTGTGAAAGCAGGTTTTACTGTGAGTGGAAGACAAACTCAGAAAGAAAAATTAAAGCTTGGCTTCTTTCCTTCATTAGGGAAACTCACCTTCTGGTCACACTTCACTAGACATCTACCCTTCATGTAGCAGGACGGTAGTTTTGTTCTTACCAGGCTGGTGCATGAGGCACATCTCCAGCACGAGTCAGCCTCTGTAGCTGCTGAGGTCTCCTAAGATGACTGATGCCAGATATACTTATATTTATCTCCTCACTCAGTGGTTCAGCATTGGGTGGGTGCTTCAGAAAAAGAGATGAACATGTTATGTTTCCACACACAGCTCTGCAGGACTGGTAGATTCTCATGGAAAGGTGCTCACCCCCTGCGCATTCTTTCTTGCCCAGTGTGGAAAGGGAGGCGTGCCTGGAGCTGCTCAGGTGGGCAGAAACCCGGGGTGCTCCTGATAGGACTCTCAGTCCTAGGATTTTTCTCCAGCTCAGTAACTGTGCTGATTTCTGGACTCTGGAACAAGCCTAATATTCATGTGAAAGATTCAGAAGATGGAAGACTGAGAGAAAACCACCATGGGCAGATCTGGATGACACAGTTCTTGTCACAATGCTGTTAGCTTAATCCCAAGTATGTGCTGATGTTTCCGTAACAGGGAGAAGAGCCAAGTGTGATAGGAGCAGACTGCTCTGCAGACACAGTGAGGAGCAAAGAGTAGCTTCTGAAGAGGATGTGTGTTGCAGGACTTCTCCAGAGCTGCCAGCAGCTGAGGAGCCAGGAAATGGTTGACTGGAAGTGAGCTCTCTCCACTTCTGGAGACTAACTTGGCTGTGAGAGTGAATCAAAAAAGTCATGTCCCTGCCCTAGAAACTGTGATACTACTCTGAAATTTGCTCACCTTAGGCTAAATGGTCATCTCTCAGAAAACATAGCTTCTAAACTGCTTAGGAGCTGGTGACAGCCTGCAGACTGCTCAGCCTTCACCCCCTAGGAGAAGACTTACTGATCCCTTTCTGTCATTCTGAAGGGCATTGTGGGCCATGCGACCAGTGGTGGCAAATAGAGATGAACAAGAGATGGAACTGGAGTCCCATGTCTATGTACTGAGGTTGGACACTTCCACTTTTCCCTCTGGCACTCATGGTCATCCTTGGAGAGCTGAAGCCTGCTGTGATTTTGCAGGGATCTACCTACTCTTTCCTCTTGCGGCCTTTGAAGAGCTCTTTGGAAAATGTCGGGTGCTGCTTTTAGGGATTGTAGAACTGGAGATTTAACTTGGAGTGATGAAAAGAGATTAAAGGTTTTGCAAGCAGCAAACCCTAGATTTATAGCAAACACAGAGGATTTTGCTTCCTCAGTACAAAAGCCCAGATGCAGCTCAAAATCAATAATTGATCTATGTGCATTTACAGATACATCTACATTCATTCAGGCTAGGAGACCTTATTCCTGGGTGCATATTTTCCTTTTAAGCAGCTTGTACTCAGGCTGCCTGCAAATGTATCTGTTCATCAAGTGGGCAACACTTAGTCCTTTCTAGAAATAAGCCAGGGACATTTTTTTCTACAGGAAGCCAAGAGTAGGACTGACAAGACAGATGGAAGCTGCTGAACTGTTACACAGCTTGTTAGGGAAGCGCAGAGCCTTTTAAAGCTGAGGCTGCAGCCAGGATTTACCTCTTGAAAAATGGCAGCAATCCTCAAAGTAAGTAGCTTGCATGGGCTACAAATCTGCCTCAAAATAAGCAAATAAGCAGCATGGATGCAGCCTTTTTATTTCAGCTGAGATACTATAATATGGGATGAGGCTGAGCAAACATATTGTGACTGTCCCCTGTTTGGTGCTCTGTATCCCAGATTGCTGACTGTGCAGCCACACCAAGCTGTGGGTCACACATATTCCTTATATAGATAAAAATTCCAGCTATGTTAACAACAGATCTGCAAGGAATTTTGTTTTTGCTTCAGCTGGTTAATGAACCAGTGTCTTGCTCTGGCTGGATGCTTGATGCAGCACCTGGACAGCCCGGGCAGCATGATGCGGTCCATGGAGGATTTGGGGGATTTTTAGCTGCTAAATGCTAGGCTTGTTAGATGCACATGCTTCTGGGCCTCTGTGAACTGAATTTTTTTTTTTTTTTTTAAAGGAATCTTGGACAAGTTTCATGGTTGTGGCAGCAAAAGGCCCGTCCATTGGTGGTAGGAGCCTGAACTCACTGCTTTCTGGTAAAAAGGATCTTTTTCTTCCAAACCAAATGGTCATAGCAGCGAAACTACTGTGCATCTTTTCAAGATACACATAGTGTATTGTCTGGTAAGTATATTCTTAGAACCAGATGATCATTTTAGCTAAAACTTTCTTAAAAATACCTGAGTCTGAGCCAGACATGTAAGGCAGAAAACATTATCCTGACAGCTGGAGTTTAGGCAGGTCGCAAGCAAGTAGAAACTAGATCTTACAAAAGGAAGTACTGGGCCAGCTAACGATGGAGATTATCATCTCTTCCCATTGCTCCTGATGACAGAAGGACAAAAGGTGCCCGTCTGCTTCCTAGGGAGGTTTCCGAACTAAACAAAGGGTCTTTGTTTTTGGTGAGGGGGATTTTGGCTGAGGAAAGTTAGCAGGGAAGCAAAGATCAGAAACCTGCAGCAGCTTGGCTTTGTGTGGGAGGTAGAAGTTGCCCATTTGGTGCTAAGTGTGTCTCCAGAAGCTAGAAAGGGCAAGATGCTTTTGGTTTTGGCTTTATTTATAGCTGTTGTGTTCTTTCAACTTCCCGTTTTCAGCTTGCAGCCCTGAGATTAATTAAAAATACAGCATGAAGCTTCCCACCTCCCAGAAAATAAATGATATGATTTCATGGTGGTCCTGTAGGAGATGCGCAGGGATGAAGCGGGAGACAAAAGAATCAAGGAAAAACTGCATCACGCAGCTATATCTGTATTAGGCCCAACATCTGTATCCTGGGATCAGATTTCTGCTGAGATTTTGCTTAAGGGCAGCTTGTTCTTCCTGCTGGGAAGAGACACAGGGGGAGCCACAAGATGACTGTGGCTGTGTTGGGAAAGTTGGAGGAAAAGCGACATACAGGAAAGGGGGGCCCGACTGGGCTCTGTTTCTTTGGGGTAGCCCACGTCTCAGCAGCACTTCTACCTGGGGACAGCCCCATCTGTACAGCTCCTAAACCTGAAAGCCTAAACTGATGTATCTGGACAGCCTAAACCAAGCAAGCCCATGGCAAGGAGTGGGAGACAAGAAGTCAAGCCTCTGCCACAAGCCAAGAGCCTGGCGCCATGCACAGCAGAGTGGTATGGATGGCTAGGCTGCAAAATTACAGCCAAAATTACAAGCTGCTGCTTGCCAACTGTGTGGCTGAAAGGAGCATGCCAGAGCAGACTGGATTTCTCTCTCACCCTCGTCTGGCCTCCTGTCAGCCTACGCCTCTGCAGTGTCTGGACAATGCGCTAAAAACTGGAAATAGAAATACAGAATTAAAAATGAACAAAATGTCCAGGGTGTCCAGGCTCCGGGTCTGTGTTTCTGCAATGGTTGAAAAACTAGTGGGCATTTCACAATTAAAGCTGCACAGTATCCACGGTGGGTGGTGCTGCTTCCAAGCCAGGATTCCCACCAATGGGAATGACAAGGTGTATATTGCACCTCTGGTGCCGGCTGGAAGAAGCCTATATTTTGAAACAGCAGGTCCTTTTCTGGTCCACACATTTTCAGATCATCTCATTTCACATTTGCAGTCATCTCAGATCTTCCCATAATCAAATTAATTTCAATACTTTCTTCCAACATAAAACAGTCTTAACTGAGCACATGGTACCTTGAAAAACCTCTTCTCGCATCAAATGGCCAAGGATAGGATAGAATAGTTCAGTGTGAAGGGACCTACAGTGATCATCTAGCTGAGCTGCTGGGCTGGTAGAAATTCCTTGCAGTTAGGAGTTTGCTGAAGGGTCACATTCCAGCCCACTTTGTTTTCCATTTATTCCTTCTGTTTGCCTGCAGAGCTTTGGAGGTGCCTGCATGGACTTTCTAGTTCACCACTGTATGTCTGTTTGCCAAGTGTTTACTTGACCTAAATTCTTTTGAAAACCATCATTTGTGACAACTTAGCACAGGCTTTTACAGAACTGGGTAGCTGATTAATAAGCACTGTGACCTGGACTCACAAGCTCTGACATTTTACCAACACTACAGGCAGGTTTTTTTCAATTTTATTTATTTTTATATTTTACTGATTTCTTAAACTGTTTTTTTCTAACTGTAAGATTGAGCTGTTGTGTATATGTCTTAAATTGCTAGCTCATCTTTCAATCCTCTGCATAACGTCTCTCCAGAAAGTTATTTAATTCTGACGACAGCTGTGATTCTCACTGAGTAGCTGCATCATACCAGGTAACTCACTGGGTTCAGATGTCTGCTTTTAATGCCAGTTGTTACTGTGATATGAATAAAGGCGGAAAAAATATTTTAACTGGTGCAGCTGCTTACTACAGTTTTTGCTTTTGGTATTCCAAATAATTTCTGGTTATATTTTATTTATCCATGATCTGATTCCTTAAATAAGCAACTTTCACAGTTCAGTTCCTCTTGCTCTAAGGAGAAATGTCAGAAATTTCTTAGTTCTTTTTACTGAAGATCAGTAACACTTTTATAACATGGTATTTTATAATCTGAATTAAAAAAAACTTATATGGTAAAATTCATAGAAGTACAGCTGTCCAATTAACATGCATTTACACGAGCTAATATAGGAAATTAGTGAAGGGTAGACTCAATATTAAACTTGCATTTATGAATGCTAAATGTGGAATTGTGTGTGTGCAGTTGTTGATAATACCCCATTTGGCTATTGTAACAGCATTAAATTCCCTTCCAGCTGAGACAAAGAAGAAAATAAGAAACCACATAACAAAAAAAAAAAGCTTTAAAAAAATTACAAGCCAGTCAAAATACATTTCATTGTTGTAAAATTTACATTAGCCCTGGTGCTATCTGCTTCTACCTCCTCTCCATAAAATGTGCTCCAGGTCCATCAGTCCATGAAATGATGGGCTGTAAAAATGCTCCTGATACAGGTTCTTGACATGCCAAGTGGTGTTCCCTATCGCTACCCTTGCACTGGTGGGAACCACGAGCTCAGCTTCCACAACACAGGTGTGATCTCCTGACCCTTTCTGTAGCCCACTGGAGCTGGGGGTCTCTCATCACTCAGCCAAAAGATTTCATGAAATGAAGGTGAGGCTTAATGCCTACCCAAATCCTCAGACTGGGCTAATAGGCAGGGTGACCTACCTTGTGCTTGAATCTGCCTTTTTACTTCATGCCAAATCCAGCAGTGTGGTTGTTTCTGCTGGGCGTAGGAAATAGAGCACCAAACTATATCCAGTCAAGGATTATGTAGTTACATCATGATGTTGATTTGAAAAAATAAACACAGACCTGAATTCATGTCTCTGCTTGTTCTCTTCATGGTGTTTGGAGAAGCAAAATTTGCTGTGAGAGGTTGTATTGAATCAGCTGAAAACAGCACAAACCTGAAAGAATGGTTGGGACCCAGAATCTATCCATCAGCTGTGACAGCCAACCCAGCAACTGGGAGGGGAAAAAAAGAAGGAAAAAGTCCATCCCGGTGGCCAGAATAGGTATTTTCCTTATTTATGAAAACAAATCAATTTGTTCTTCTGGCCAAAGAAGGTGAGGGGTGTCAGCCCTTTAAAGATGGTGTGAAATATGAAACTATTGGATACAATGCAATCACATATGACTGGCCACTCCTTACAAACCAAACTGAAGCAAGTAGGATTAAATCAAAGTAATACCTCATGTGATTACAGCTCATTGTGTTCAAATAAAAGCTGACATTAACATAAGTGATTTGTTTGGTGGTGGGGATGGAGAGGGTAGGAGATGCTACAGGTTCTGCTCCCAGTGATTGCTATTTTTAACACTGTAAAACCACAGTGAATGTGTTAAATGTGCTGCCACGAGCACGTGCCACTTCAGCTTGGTATTTTGGCTAAAATAATTCATTGCAGCTCTTAGACATGCCTTTGTACTAGTAATACATCATGTGATTCTGTATCAGTAATTCTAGGCATACAAAAACCGTGTAGATGTGGTGGTACCTGTGATGATTAAACCATAATTTGTAACTGTAGCTGTGTAATCAGTATGGGAACACTTTGTAGTCACAGCTACCTGCTGTTTTTACAGCCCTCCTCTAAACAATTTACATAGAAACGAAGAGCAAATGAGACTGGGGTTCTCAGCCAGCAAAACTGAGCAAAGAGAAGTATGTCAGTGCTAATTACCTCCAGCACCCTGCCGGGGCTGGCTCTCAGCAGCTCTGCAGGCTGTAATACAGTTACTGTGGGTTCAGTAGTATTCCTGTCCAATTTGCTCAGAGGTGCTGGGTAACTAATCTTCCAGCAGAAATCCACAGCTAGTTAAATTATTTTCCCCGAAACTAGTCCTGTTAGCTACAGTACTTGGGTCTTTCTGTCTTCATACTCTTCTTGTTTTGCCCTGGATTTTCTGTGCTATGTAACTGTATCTCTTTATAGCAAGGCTTAGAAATCTGGGGGAAGGAAGAAGTCCTGAATGCAGAAAGAGGCTTCAGGAACTTGGCCTGCTTTATTTTTATCTGTTTTTTATTACTGTTATTATTATTCATTGTAGGTTTCCTTGTGTTAATTTAAGTGAACTATGAGCTTTAGGAACCACTTAAACTATGCTGACATAATCTATTTCTATCCATTCTCTATGTTTTCTCGCTATTCCACAATGTACTTTACTATTAAATTCTGATGATTCTGAGTATTACTGCTTTCCTTGTAGCAGGACTAACCTCCTTTGCACTCACTCAAGCCCATGGATATCCTTGCTCTAGGCCTTTTTATAAGAGTCTCAACTTGAAACTAGGCATTGTTTGCTTGAATTGCCCTTTGACAAGCCAGAAAGCAATTCTGTCTGAGCCATGCTGAGGAGGGAGAGCTGCAGCATGACCTTGCTCTTGCTTCCTTCAAACCATAACTTCCAGGAATATTCCTAAGATCAGTCCAGCCTTATCTGTATTTCACATTTCATTGTCTGAATTCTTTATAAGCCACATAGACCTAATTTCTTTTGTTCAGGATCACACAGGATGATGGTATGTAGCAAGAGAAATTGAGATTTTCAGCACTGAAGCTCTTGGCTATGTTCCCAGACCAGGCTGGTAGTGACTGAAGGATAGCTCTTTGTTTGATGGACTGTAAGACATTAATTTTTTGGTCATGACCAGTCTCCCAAGTTTCAACTATGAAGTGACTGTCTGTATAACTGGTACCCCTGGTGTCATTCCCAACAGAGAGACATGGAAGCACTGAACTGTTCAGCTGGGGATATCTTGCACTCAACACAACTCTGCTGGCAATGCCATGCAGGAGGGTTTGCCCACCTCCTGCTGTGTACGTCCTGCAAATAACTGGAGGCTGCAGCCTTTGTTTATGAGCACCTTAACACCATTTAACGGGGGCAACAGTGAGTGTCACAAACCCTGATGTGGGTTGCCTGATCACAGTGCGAATAGCAGGAAGATATGTGAACTGTGGTATCACAATGAGAGCAGACCTAATCTGTTCCCCTCCGAATCAGAGTTGCTAGAAGTCTGACCTTGTTTGCACAAGGCTGAAGAAAGCAGTTGGCTGCGAAAGAAGCAGAAAGCTGCTCCCCCCACTGATTTACTCCTCCTGCAGAAGAGGTAGTAGCTTTACCTCTTATCAAATGGCAGCTGGAGCCAGGTAGTCCCCCTGCAGGACTGCGAGAGCAGCACTCCTTAATTCTTTCTACACCTGAGCCACACCTTAGCTTGCTATGGAAATGTGTAATGCAGCAGGACTGCTGCTATCAGAGAGGGCAATACTGCTCTGACCCCTGGGGGACACAGTTGCCCCAAGTAATAAGGTTGTCAGATATGTGTTAGTATGAACTCTAGCAACTTGCTGTCCTCCTTTCTCAAAACTTGCATGCCTGGCTATAGCTTCTAATTACTGTATTGTATCACAATTCTCTTTTCTCATCCACTCTTTTTCAAGACTTCTCCCACCAAAACTTGTCCCAGTATGAGGTCTCTCCTTCATTTAGGGAAGGTTTTTTTATTGCTGCTATTTCTTAGTGCAGAAGAACCCCAGAGACCAGTAACTTATTACACTGACCAAAGCTGAACAGGTTTACTTGCTTGTGAGGTTGCTTTCTGCTGTGAGAATACTATTTCCTTAAGAACGGCACTGGTTTGCCTTTTGATTTCCTCGATGCCTATTTCCATACCATAGCTTCAGGCTATATTTTCACCTGTGCAGTGGGCCAGGGGCACTAGCACTGATTTAATGTCCTAAGCTTCCAAGGATTTTATCAAAGATCTGATGACAGTAGCTGTCCACCTTAGAGAAGGGAAAGATCTTTATCCTTATATTGAGTGTCGGCTGGTGAAGGCAGATCTCATAAATAAGTATTAAGCTCTCTTGCCATCACTCTGTCCCCTGGACTCCCTGACACTCATGAGAAGCGTGCAAATAGTTTGACTCATACTTCATTAAAGTACATAGACTCACCCAATTGTCAGTCACCCTCCTGTTACTGCCTAGACTTGTCACAGTGAGGCGTAGTCATGAGACACATGACAGCATCTGCAGAAGTGACATCTCATGTCAGACTTTGTGTCCATGTCATGCAAGAAAGGCTCAAGCTGTTTACAAGCATCCGAGACAGATCAGTGTAAGTCCTCTGTCTGGAGGGCATGCTGGGCATTTCTCCCAAATGGCACAGAGGATGGTGGGACAGAGAGAAGCATAAGCTGGCGAGAGAACCTTTCCACTGAGGGCACTGCTAGAGCTCTTGCCTGTAGTCAGACTCAGCTGTGGGACATTGTGAATGCTTCCAGACAAGTAGAAGATGGACATGAGGTCCTGAGGTGCCACTGACCAGTCTGTTTTTTAGAGCTGGAGTTGAGGAGTCAATGCGTTCGTCCTTCTGTTTGGCAGTAAGGCAAGTCATGTTGCTCTCCAGCTTCAAATGCTTTGATTTATCCCATCCCCATGATGTAGTCCTTTGTAGTACTGCATGTCCTAGGTAAACTGGGGACAGTCAGCTGCAGGCCTCCTTTGTTCATGTGCCCTGGTGCATGGCTCCTCTGTAGTCTCACTTCTTCAGAGGGTTCCCTACGAATAGAGGCACTGAGGTCACTGAATTTAGGCAAAGCAATCCTGGCAACAAATCTCGGTTGGTCTCAGAGGCTTGTGAACAGTTTGAGCCTTAAATCTGCCTCAGTATTTGTTCAGTTGGTCTCTGCTGAGCTTCCACATTCCCTGCGTCTGGTTCTATACCTCCAGTGTCAGGTCTTGGGTGGGAGCTGCCATGAGAAGATTGATTTTCTGAACCTGGCTCCTCTGCCTGGCGTCAGGGAGGACTGGTCTCACCAACAGCTGCAAGAAGAGCATCTGAAGTGCCTGGCTGGCCACTGGTTGGGACCCATGAACTGTGATGGAGATGGTCCTCCTGATCTCCACCTCTAAAATCTTCTGGGCAGCTTCCCGCATCCCTGTCTTTGCCAAGCTCTGCCAACGCGCAACAGGTTTGTTTGATTTTTCCTGTCGAAGTTACCTAATTTCCTGCCGCGGGGCTGGGAAGGCTTGGGAGTGCTGGTGTGTGCCTGCCCTGTTTCCAAGCACATGTGAACGCATTTTTGAATGCTCTTTTGTAATTACTGAATACATTGATAGAAGGAAGAAACTATTGGTTCTGATGGCTATTTTTTAAAGGTATTTATAAGAAGAAGTTAACATTTTAAAAGTTTCTTGTTTTGTAGGTGTGCAAAGAGTAACAGTACACAAGCACCTAAAATGTCCTTTTTAAAACCAAAAAATAGGCAGATCACTCCAATTCCCATAGAAATTTAACAAGTTAAGCTTGCAAGATTTTTCAGCTAATTTAAGAAGAACCTAACAATAAATACATTGCAACTTTGTAAGATTACGTATTGTCGGTGCTATGCAAGTATGGAACAACAGAGATGAT
This sequence comes from Machaerirhynchus nigripectus, assembly GCA_013397975.1. NCBI lineage: Eukaryota > Metazoa > Chordata > Aves > Passeriformes > Dicruridae > Machaerirhynchus > Machaerirhynchus nigripectus. The sequence goes on from VZRQ01010869.1 coordinate 317,210, forward strand.
TACAATAAACTCCCGCTCTCCCCTATTCCTATATCTGCACCCAATTATAATTATGCAAGAAATTAGCAATATTTCAAGAACATTTCTGATGTTAACTGCCTGTTTTCAAAAGTATTTTGTGTTGCTGTGTAGATTACAAAATTGCTATTATGCAACCAGACAGACGAGATCCTTTGAGACTGTTTTGCCAATGGAGCTCAGGAGCACATCGCCCCACTCACAGGGGTGTGGAGTGGGACTGCTGAAGCCCAGAGCTGGCGGACACGGGCAGAGGACTGCCGGAGTATTTGTGTTTGCTAACCCTTGTGACGTTGTAATTGCCCTTTTGAAAGTGGATTTTAAAAAAACATATTTCAGAAAGCCTTGAGGAAATGTTATTTTTTTTTTTTTTTTTTTTTTTTTTAATACTAGACCAATTCAATTTGAGAGGGAAAACATTACCCACGGCCACGTACCTAGAGTGCGTTCCACACATTTTATTGCGTTACTTTCCAGACAGTATTCTAACAACTGAAAAGAAACTGTGAGCGTGGTCTGCGCACCCTCCCGCTCGGTGTTCCGGGCACCTCAGGTAGGGATCGGCATGTCCCACAGTCGGTCAAATGAGCGCCCCAAACCGCTCCCGGGCACTCGCGGTCACTGCGGACACCGCCGGTGCAGAGCAGCTCCCGCACGCCGCGGGGCGATTGCAGAGCCCGCCCGAGACGGCTGCCGGCCCGGCCGCTG
>VZRQ01010869.1:318415-357370 GCA_013397975.1 Machaerirhynchus nigripectus
GTGGCGGTGCAACCGCCATGTGGAGTCCATCGACAAGCGGCACTGCTCGCTGGCCGCCGTGCCCGAGGAGATCTACCGCTACAGCCGCAGCCTGGAGGAGCTCCTGCTGGACGCCAACCAGCTCCGCGAGCTGCCCAAGGTGAGCGGGAATGGGAGCGGGGTCCAGGTGAGCTGCCCCGGCAGGTGCCCGCCGAGCTCCCCGGTCCAGCGCCCGCACCGAGGCTGCGGTGAGGGGCTCCTGGGGCCGTCGGTCTGTGGCAGCCGCCCTTGGAGTTAAAGGAAGAGCCGGAGTTTCGGGTTAGCGTTTTCCCGGAGTGAGGTAGTAAAGGAGCTTTCACGAGCAAAACCTGGAGATCCGCGTCTTGCGGGAGGATAGGTCCTGTTGGAGGGCAGGGGGGTTGGTGCCGGAGTTGCAGGACATGAGTGTATATTGTGATTAACATTCACGTCATCGGAATTACGAGACCTTGGAGGGTATTTAACCCTCCCCTTTTTTCCCCTTTCGGTAGATACTATCTGCTCCGTCCATGGGAAAAATAAAACCCTCCAGCAGATAACTGCGTTCCCGGTTCTGCCTTCTACTCCTGGAAACTTCGTTGTGCAAAACACGAGCCTTTTCTGTGTCTCAGTCTAAGTCCCGCACAGTTGTCAGTGTTTTGCTTCTCACTTTAAGCATGTAGTCGGAGTTTTATGCATACTGTACTTTTGGTTGTATTGTCAAAGGTGAATTCACTTTAAATTCAACATGGTTTTGAGACCTTGAGGTGGTACCTGCCAGTGTACCTCTCCAGGTGGCATTTGCAGATTTTGCTAGAGGAACTCCATCAGAGTGATTCTAGCGAGGAACTGTTGGGCTCCACAGATGCAGAGTGAGTGGGAGGCACGCTCAGCCTCTGACTTGAGGATCCACGAGCTTTTTCCCCGTGTTTACCCTTTAAACTTTGGACAACTCAGAAGCCTGTGTGAGTTGTGGTTGGTGGAGTTTGACACGGGAAGTATTACCTGGAAGCTGCATCTTAAAAGTGTGTGGACTCTTACTTACTAACTTGGAATCCAAGAAACTGAACTCACTAGCCAGAAAATTTTTCAAAAGCACCTTTGTTTGCACCTGAATCAAAGTTGCTCTGTTCATACTGAGACTTAAACAGCCTTACTTTTTCCTTTTTGCAATACAGTGCACTCACATACACTCTCTCTTTTCAGTCTACATAGTAAGAGTAGTTGTGGTGGCTAGGTTTCCCTTCAGACAGTAGTAAAGATATTCAGTTGAACTGGCATATTAAATTTGGCATTTTCTTTTGAAAAACCTAGGCACAAGTTTGCATCTTGTTGTGACTGAGCTCTTTATCCTTCTGAAGTAGAGCAAAACTGGTTTACGTAGCCTGTGTGTGGGTGCTATTTTTACTTCCAGCAGTTTTTGCTGGCTTTGTGCACAGACCAAACTCAGGAGTCCCTTTGTACTCGACGTTTCTTCTTAGTGTTGGCTTTCAGGCTTGTACACATCATATTACAGGGGTATTTAATGTGCGTGTGACTGAAATCCCATTGAAACCCAGGGCTCTCTGATTTTAAAAAAAATAATAAATCCACCACCAATTGGTTGCTGTGTACGAATGTGAAGGTTTATGTCTGTTCATGGTGTTACATGGTATTAATTTCTGTGAATTTAGTGCAACTATTTATTGTTTCTCCTCTCTTCCTTTAGCCGTAATATGTGAAATAGCCTTTTTTTGCCCTGTGATGCTTAAAAAGACCACTTCTTCCCATTACTTTCATGTCACTATGCATTACATCCCATACGTGTAAGAAATAGCTGAGGGGGTTAAAAAATGCCAAAAACCAGCCAAGGCTCCTTGGCATTGTGGTGGAATCAAGCAAAAGTTGAAGTTTAAAAGTTTTTTTGGTATTTTTCTTTTTTTTTAATGTGCATGGATCATGTTGCAGGAGTGCCTAAATATACTGTAGGAATATGTCTGTGGGTTTTTAGCTGCACTAGGAGGAATCCAATGAAATACAACCACAGAAACATACTTGCAGTATCTATCCTAAGTACTTCGTGCCTTGTCAGCAATGCAGGAAGGCATTTTTATTGGGGCTTCCTGCACTAACCTATGAACTTTCCTTGTCAGTTCCTTATTAATGATTTCTGATAAATGGAATATAGAGCTATCATCCCATGTAAATGTTGACTCTGCAGAATTTTGAGGTACAAAAATGGAGCTGCAGTCCTGAATGTGAAACTAATCTATTGAAGGTGAAACTGATGGGAAGAGCCCTGTTCAACTGTTCTACCAGCAGGCAGTTCTAAAAGTTCTCCTATAGGAATCTGGTTCAGGAGACTCATGGAAGATCTCTCAGTGGAAGGTAGCTACAGCATACATTGCTCATTCCTATATTAAAAAGGTAGTGTCAATGCAAAGTACAGATACAGAATTGGAAATAAGTGCAAAAAGCTGGGGTAGACCATACCTCTGGTAGAGAAAACACAGGGGAAATCAGAGTGTGTAGTTCATAAACTGTTAGGTCAGCATAGATAAAAATGGTCATTGCATCCTTAATTTAATGTAATTAATTTTATTAGTCTGACCTTACCTCCATTAAGTTTCTTCTCTACATACGTACAGGCAGTAACACAAAATCAAGCTAGATTTGGGCTCAGTTGAGGCCTAAACAAGTCAGGAGAATTGTGTAACTCTCAGTGGCTGGTTAGTTAGGTGTTTTTCAGTGCTTGATAAAGTCCTGAAGTTCACAGTGATCTGTGCCAGTTCCTGCTGAATCACCTGTGGGCTGTGCTGATGCCATAATATAATCCATTAACACAGATAAAGTGTTCATGTCTCTGAGATGGTTGTGATGCCCCTTAGGAAATTGCTGCTGTAAAGCCTTGCCTTGGCACAGTGAAGAAGAATCGCCCTGTAAACTCTGTCACGTGCAGCAGGAGTTGCCGTGGATGGAGGAGGAAACCCCAACTCTGCTGCTCAGCTCTTCATTGTGCACACAGGTAGTTCAGACTCATTTTCCCAGTGTGGGCAGTTGTGGTATTGAAAGGTCTATTACAGCAGGCAGGAGGTCTTGTAATGCTTTTCTGAAATCAAGTAGATACTGGTGAGTTCTTTTACCAGCTTTGCCATGGCTACAAGTCAGACACTGATGAGGCTTCATTTCTAGACATCCACTTCCATTCACGTGGATATTTTTTTTCATCACTTCAAATGTAAAGCTTTCTGAGGGAGATAAGTATCAGCAAGTGGCATGATGAAATATGTGGACCTGCTGCATTTCTCTCAAGCTGATGAGGCAGTTTGTGTTGGATGCACACGCTTCTCCCCTTCCCCTCTGGTTCTCTCTGCCCCCATTTCTATCAAGTAGTAATAAAAGGTGTTCTTTGGTTGGTTTGATTCAATACACCAGTAAAAGAATACACTCTTAATTCATCCTAAAATCTCCATTTTGAGATACAGAAGTAGTCCTAGGCTTTGTTTAACTTGCAGTCTTTCCTAGCACACTTAAAACCTCTCTTATTCTAGAATAAGCTAGTAGAGCATGGCATATGTTAGGGTGTTACTGAAAAAACCCAACAGAACAAACACACATAAAAATCCCTTCAAAATACAGAAGACAAGAGAATTGCTGTAGCATCTTGAAGGGATATGATTAGCAGGAGGACCCAGCACTATTGCTGAATTGTATGTTATGAGAGTCATGTGAAGTATCCTCAGGAGAAACAAGAAATACACTTAAACTATTTTCAAGGAATTACTTTGCTAGTTTTATTTTTGTTCTGTAGGCTGACCAAAATGTATGGTACAGTTCTTCACCTTTTTGTAAGGGGAGAGGGTAGGAAGGGTTCATCTAGAAAACACCTGATAAGAAATGTCTGGGAAGCAGAGAGAGGTGGATGTCATTGCCCCCATTATTTCTGTTCTTCCGTGTTTGCTTCCTTGTGCACTAAGGTATATATGGACCCGGAAAAGAGCTGTTCCTCTGACCCCCTTTTCCCTACAAATACCTTTTTTTTCACTAAGCTGTATCTGCCAGCCTTTCAAGAACACAAGGCAATAATTTTTGTTCATAGAGTACTTTAAAGGTTTTTATATCATTTTGCTGCTGCACATTTGGTTTCCCATGTCAGTAAATGATGCTTTTGCAAGGTCTCCCTAACTGCTCTGCTGGATCCCTGGGTCCCCTCTTCGCTCCATTCCCCAGTTACGTGATGCAGAACTGGTGCTTTTGTTGACAGCGACCTTCTTCTGTCGTTACCACTGGTGTCTCAGACTCCTCACCCTGCATGTTCATACTTTCCCATCTTCCCCTGTCCTTAATGTTCCAGGATCTTGCTTGTTTCCTCCAACCTAAACAGCTCTGTCTGCCGTCTGTTTCTGATGCTTTGCTTCCTCTTCTGTCCCTTCTGTGCTGGGTTCTTGACTGCCCTTGCAAACATCTCTTTTCTTTGTACTCTGCTCTTTCCCCTTCCTTTCTGCTGCCTCCCAGGTTCCCTCCTCTGCTCTTGCCCTTCTTGCAGGATAAGCCAGCCTGGTGGGATGTGCTAGAGGAGTAGGCTGTATACTATTAAGCTGCCGGTGGTTTTCCACAATAATGAAGTCTCTCTGAAGCCTTTCTCGGCGGATGTGGCTGTTTTCCCACAGAACAGCAATTTCTAGCTGTCAGCATGCTTCTCACCACTTCTGCTTTACAAGACAAATTAAAGAGATGCACCCTTTGGTCTGAAAAGGTTGGGCTATGTATAGAGTTGGTGGTAAAGTGTGGCTCTTAACTTTCTTAAATAATTTGTGATCTTGTGTTGGATCCCAAGTGCCTTCTGTTGATTATTATGTGTATCTGATTTTATTGGAAAAAAAAATAAGTGGTTGCCAGTGTGCATAGAGTGACTTAAAAATGTAGTTTTTGTGTTCTTTTCTAAACCTGTAGCATTTTTCTTTTCCTTGGGAGTGAAAACTTGAAGGATTTTTCAACTCAAGCTGTAATGTGTAGTATATCATTTGCTACACGTCAAAAACTATTCTTCACTGAAGAGCAGGCTTTCTGGCAAATTGCTTTGATAGAAGAAAATAACACATTCTGCATGATGCGTTTCAATAGCTTCTCTAATGAAAAGCATCAGATAAAAATAAAATGCTTTCAATTCTATAGATCAGTCTGTAGTTGATGAAATGTTTTCTACTCCCGTACATTAGAATTTAAGGGCAAATACATCCTGTCAGCTTAATTTCTCTGTGCCTCCAATTTGCAGAACAAAACTGAATCTCTGCATATTTCTTTTTCCAGTGATAAAAAAATAAAAATATCTTAGGAACCCTTGAATGCAGTATTATATTTTGGCCTTTGTATTAAATCACAGCATTCTTTGCATTGGTGGGTGGTGGAAATAGCTTATAACTCTTGTTTTGGTGCTGTTTTGTCTTGCTGCTGCTCAGTTCTTTAACTCAAGGAATAAAGACCACTTTCCCGTGAGACTTCTAGCAGATGTTGTTTATGGAAAAACTCCAGTGGCAAAAAAAAAATTTCAATTTTTTTTCTATGTACTTAGTTTAGCCTAGGAGTCTGAGGAACTCTTTTTTTTTTCTGTTTTCTTTGGGGAATGATTTTAATGTAGTATTTGTAAACCTAATGTTGTGCAGCTCTGAATCATTTCGCATCTCTGAGCTTACAAATTGTATCTGTCATCTGTAATTTTTCTTCTTGGTGTTATATACTAAAGCTTCTCTGTAGAGTTACTAGATAGATGGGAGACTCCTTTCCCGAGAGACCTGGTTAAACCCTGGCCTCCTCCTGTGCCCCAGTTCCTTTGTTAGAGATGCTGCTGGACTGCTGCTGCTTGGCGTTTGGCACTGTCGGTATCTCTGTTATGTGTGGTGTTGAAATCCAGGGGGCTGTTATCTTACCAAAATCGTGTGAAAGCTCCTTAAGAAAAAGTCCGTCTGTTCTTCCCATACCACACCTTTGTCTCGGGAAAAAAACCTGTTCTGGGCTGAATTTCACTGTTCTATCATTGTTTCTATCATTATGCAACCATAAGCCTGAAAGACACTTGCTTGGTCAGTGGCCAGTAATCTGTGGAAAGACATGATTATCATACTATGCCTCTCTTTAAATTTGTGTTTATGGCTGCTTAGGTTGTACATATATAGGAGCGTTATTTCATTTTTTCGAATGCATAGATCTCCTTGGGTTTGGAGAGATGTGGTGAGGTATCTCACATGGCTGGACTGCTGCAGTGGATGAACATAGGCTCTTTAAAAAGGACAGGTCTGGAAGGCAAGGATGGGGAGTTGCCCTTTGAATGAGAGAGCAGCAGGGATATGGGAAGTTTTGCTTTGGGATGGATGATGGGCCAGCTGAGAGTAGGTTGGGATTAGTGGATGACATTGTTTTGGGTGTCTGCTGTAGACTGCTTGATCAGGATGAAGTAGTAGATGATGATACCTGAAGTTACTTCTTCAGGTAACTGGAAGATGTCTCGTCTGCAGGCTCAGGTCCTCACGTGGGTCTTGAACCACATGACAGCTGGAAGGACAACACAGCAGGACATAAACAATCCAGGAGTTTCCATATTTAAAAACTAGAAAAGGCAGGTTGAGATATGAAGGTCAGGGTTGCAGTGGCTGTAGTGACCATGAGGTGGAGGAGTTCAGGGTCCTGAGAGGAAGGAATAGGACAATAAACAGCATCTTGTGAAAACAAACTTTGGCATGTTTAGGGTTCTTCTTGGAAGAGGTTGGTAAAAAAGATGTTTATGATGCCATTCAGAAGAACAGGGAGAGGCTGGAGAAATGGGCAGAGAGGAATCTCATGAAGTTCAGTAAAGAGAAATACACCTGCACCTGGAAAGAAATAACCCAATTCTCCAGTACAGTTTGGGGGCCAATCATCTGGAAAACACCTTTCCAGTAAAAGGCTGTGGGTGATCTGGTGGACAGGTTGACCGTGCAAGAGCCAGCAGTGCTCCATGACAGACAGAGCCAACAGTATCCCGGGCTGTGTTACACAAAGCACTGCCAGCAGGTGGTCCTTGTCCTCTGGCTAGCTTTGAGGAAACACATGTATCTATACACATGGATGTGTATAGATACATGTAAATCAGCACGAAATCTTGCTTAGGGTGCCCGGTGATCTTTCAAGAGGCAGTGGGCAAAGGCTGAAACACAGGGAGTTGCCTGAAATATGAAAATACTTTTTTACTGTGAGGATGGGCAAACAGTGGCATGGGTTGTCTGCAGAGATTGTGCAATCTCTGTTTATGGAGATGCTGTAAACCTGACTGGACATGGTCCTGGGTGACCTTCTCTTGGTGACCCATGATTTGAGCAGGGGGTGCACTAGGTGATTTCTAGAGCCCCTTCCAACCTCAACTGTTTTATGATTCTGTAGAGGGCATATCAAAGATTTTGTCTGTCTTTAACTTGGGTGGTTTTAATGATACAAATTGAATTGTCATGGTTTTCCCTGTTTATTCACCCTCAAATGTTTAATTGTTTTAGTTTCTACATTGATGGTGTCACAGTGTTTTTGCACATCTTGTTGTTAATCCTTAAAGAAATACCACTGTATGATTTGAACAAGCATGTATTTACAGCTAGTCTCAAGGGAGAGAACTGTGCCACTGAGTGAAGCTGAAGCAGACTGTATACACAGAGTAAAAGTAGTTTTATTGAAAGCTTAAGAATTTTTTCAGTATGACAAATGCTACTTAAAATGCTCGCTAAGAATACCTGTAACTTTACAGCTTCAGTATCTTGAGAATATGTTACCTTTTGTAAAAACCTGTTGTGAATATAGTCAGTTAGTACTAGCATGCTGTATATGTTCGAATTATTAAAATCCATAATGGTTTGTAGAGAAGCAGCATTGGATTAATATATCTCTAAACACAGAGCTCTGTGTTGAAGGGTACAAATAAGTTTGTTACCAGGTAAGTATCTCTAGGTTTTCTCCTCCTAGTTTCCAGATTTTTCTGTTGTATTGCTTCAGATTTGATGAAATACTTCACCTTTTGACATCAAATATGAAAGACCACAGTCTGGTGGGAGCAGAGGAAGAACTTAGTCTGCTGTTTCCTAAACAGAGGAAAGTCATAGTCTTCCCTGTGATTGTTCCGAAGATTTTTGAAGTCTGCTTGGTTTGAAATATTTTCTAATGGCAGTTTTTTGTAGTAACAGCTCACCTCTACTGGTTTTTGACCTGAGTTGAAAGAAAGTAATTAGGTAGTTATGTTTCAATACTTTTACCTTTTTTTTGGTAAGGTGTGTAGTGCTGTAGTAAACTGGTAGCATTCCTTTCTTTTTGTGATGTACATAGGTGAGACAAAGTTTGTGGGCAGAGATTATACATCTGTACCTCTAAAATAAATTTTATGATTATGCATAGAGTTATTTTTCTGATTATATCAGTTGGTCTAAAAAAAAGACATTACCTCCTGCCAACAGTCTTGTATACTGGAAAAATGCATGCTAGAAATTCATTAGAGAGATTAATGTGGGCTTTGGAAAAATTTTTTTTCTTCTCCAAGTGGCAAATGCATTTAACTGCAATGAATCCATATTTCATTGTAGCAGATGTTTTCTGGCCTCTCTTAAAGGCAGAGGTAGCCCATCTCACCACTGTGCTCTAACAAACAGTTCTAGCATGGAGTGCTCTTTAACCTTTGTTGCTTCTGCTTAATTGACATTAAAGAGAAAGTAAATCCTTGTCTGCCAGGAACAGTGTGAGACAACCTGGTCAATGCATTGCTTGGTAGTGCAGCATTTCCCCTATTTGTTTTTCAAAAGGGATGTAATAACTGAGACTAGGACCTGCAATTGGCCCATCCTTGTCAGTGGCTCAGAAAATGGCAGATGCTTTGAAAATAGGGCATCAGAAGCATAGCAGGTTGATGCTGAATACCAGCTTCAGTGAGGCATTGGTATCAATTTTGGTCTTTCTTCTGTAGGCCTTCCCCCACAGCCCTTCTTGCCTGGCTGATCTTTCTGTTAGGCTTTCATTTCAGGTATCCATTGGAGGGGGAGATGGCAGTTGCAGCATCTGGTTCTGTTTAGGATATGGGCCCATGAACTGTGATCTTTCATTAACCCTTTTCTCTTGTTGTGAAATCTAGTAATTTTATTAATGTTTTGTATAGACTCCTGCTTGAATGTCCGCCTCCATGATGTCTTTCATTAATATTCATGATGACAAAGTTGGTAGTAGAATGTTGGGAGACCAAAGTACAGCTTGAATATATTCTGCATACATGGTTGGGTGTGTGAAACAATCTTTCATCGTGCCAAATATATGTAACAGTTCTGGTTTTGCTCATGGCACATGTGAAGACAGAGACCTCAGCTGCATGGAGTAGTTGTCCATTTGCCAGCTTGCCACAGAGCAGGCTGGCAGAGGTCTGTGTACTGCTGTCCATCTCCAGCTGCTGCTGCATCTCCTCACGGCTCCAGAGGAAATCCATTAGTTGCTTCTTTGATGCAGAGTCATCAATTGCCTGATGACTCTACTGTGCTGCACCGTGAGCTAGTCCCTGCCCTCAGAAACTGTTTCATTATCTCATGGAGTATTTTATTTGAAAATTAAAGTGTGTTGTACCCAAAGGATCACATGGGATCTGTATTTGTGAAACCCTATTGCCCTTGCCAGCTGTTCTTGCTTGCAGGTGAAAGCAGGCAGAGTGAGTTCAGGGATCCTGATGCTGCTAGCAGGCTTTGTGGGAGATGCCAAGCTGATAATGCCCATGCTAGGCTTTACTGGAGTCTGCTGAGATCTCTTTTCACACTTCTTGAATCCAGAGTGGGATTCAGCTTCCTCAGTATTTTACTGTGCAGCTGATTTGGATGTGGTTTTAGGGGAAAGGTATGTTTTCTGTGCTCTTGCTGGCTTTCCTTGGTGCTTCCATCCATGCTACTGGCAGAAGTCTCTGGGTTGGATTTTAAGACAGTGATGTACAGGATTACATCCTAGAAAGAGCTTTTTTGTTCCCAGGTTAGTTGTGGATTTCGACTGAGGGTGGATGTCTCAAGGCTTGAGTGGAGTGCAGGGTGCATTACAACTTGCTGAGAGCTCCAGACTGATATGTCTGTCAGCTGACTGGAGTAGAAGTGATGTTTGAAATCTCACCAGTTGGTTACTGTAGGGTATTGAGTGTCTTATCTTCTTGGAATCCTTAGCGCTGAGTGACCCCCACTGATAGTCTTTCAAAGCCCATTCTGTCAATGACTTCTACAGAAGTGGGGTGGAAGGGAATGAGGAGAAGCCTACCCTTCCCTCTTTGCCTTTGCCCTTCAGACAGGTGGGGAATGTGCATGTATGCTTGTGCCAGAGCCTGGTTGTCAAACCCATCCCAAGGAAGAAGAGTGCTTGAATTCCGTGGTGCTGCTTCATTATGGGATTTAATCTTTGTTTCCCTCATAGTGTCCTGACCACCATGCAGTGCGTTCACCTCAAATGAGTTGGGCTTCCTCTGCTCCCACTGAAGCCGTGCAACAATGCAGACAAAATGATAACTTCTAGGGGCCGAAAGCAAGGGAATAGGGACCTTGTTGGGGAGCAGCCGTGTTGCGAGGTTATTTCATGGATTTGATACCTTATCTCTTGTTCACTGCTTTGCTTACAAAAATTACCTCTTCTACTTGTGTTTGCCTGAAGAAAGACCTCAGAAAAAGATCTTTCTGAGGCGGTAAAAAAAGTGTGGGGAAGGATTGACTGCAATTTCCTTTATCCGATGACCGAAGGAGGACACATAGCTGGTGATTGGAAGTAAACAAATGAAATGGTGGCCCCATTGATTTTTGTTTACAATGTAGGAGAAGAAAATGGAGCCTGAAGTAAGATTTGAAACAAGAATACATCTAGGAGTTAAACTGTGTTTAAATTACTATGTGCCACTTCTTAATTCGAAAGCACAAATAGCCTTTAGTTGATCATTTGTAAGTTTGGAAAAATGTACTGAAGAAACAGAACCTAGTAACATACTCTGTCTTACAGCTTACTTAATTCATTTTAATATAGTAGTGTAATTGCCCTAAGAAGCCCTAAAAGCTGAGGCAGGATGTGTATGTGGAAAATCCATACTTGTGTCTAAGGGAAATTTGACGTAAGAGCAAATACAAATTCTTAATCCTGTCAGCAACAGCTCAAGTGCCTGCAAAAAAAAACCCCAAAAAAACTGAAGCAAAAAGCCAACAAACCCTCATCCTATCTGCTCTGTATGTAACTGTGAAACAAGTTAGTTTGCAATTTTCTTTCTCCTTTACATCTCATTGTAATTTCTACTGGTTATGCTGGCTCATTTTGAGAATTAGGCAGTGAATTCCTAAAGGTTCTAATTTTAATTCTCTTTGCTGCTAGTAATAGCCTTTTAATGGAAATGTTTTGCTTAACACAGTAAACATTTAGTTATGCTACCTGTGCCAGATGGGTTTGGAGTGTGAGTTGTCTCTAGCACTGCAAAGGCTCTGGCAGCTCAGAAGTTGCTGAAATGTTGCTCCTCCCCTTAAACAGCATTAGCCGCAAATGCGTCTTTGTTCCCTCCTATGTGTTTTCTCTCAATTGTCTATTGTTTGCATGTATCTCCATTTATGGGTTTTCTGTTCCCATCAGCTAAGGTGCTGAATTTTCAGGGAAAATTCTCAGGTATGAATGGTCTTTGTTTCAGGAGTGAGCCATTGAAAGAAACCCAGAGATATGTTGTCTTGGCCACTGGAATGGAAGAAAATATCCTACTAGTTTGGCTTAATTCTCCTAACTTTTTTTTTTTCCTGTAATTGAGTGCCAGTTGTAGTGGTATTCTTAAAAAAAAAAAGGTATAAAAAATGAGGACTGTGGGATCACACTGTCTGTTTATACTTGTCAGTGAGTCATGCACTTATCTGTTACTTTTTTTTCTTCCGTTGGCTGACATCGACCCAATTTTGTCAGAATGAAGTTTTTTTTTTAAATACGCATCCGGGTGAGAGAGACTTGGTTAATTTTTCAGTGAGAGAAGAGATCTGTTCAAGACGTATATTCTTAGAAAATCCATGTAATAGAAGCCTCTGTAAGTTCGTTGATTGCAGGAAAAGCTTCAATTGAGGATTGGGAATTGTTATCAAGTAGCAAGTTGTAGGCTACTTCAGTGCTTATGCTCATGGTGTTATTTTTCTCGTGGAGGCACTGTTAATTAGGCTGGCTAAACTAAGCAGCATTAAAAATGTTGCCAAGATACTCATAGAGACGTTGGGTCTGCAATCAAAACCCGCTATTAGAGCCTGCTGGGTGGATATGCTGCTCTGGCCAACAACCCCATTGCACTTTGGATCGTGTCAGAGCTTATCAAATACAGGCAGAATTGGGTTAGATGCATCAAATTAGGAAAATGTTTCTTGTTGGCATGGATTCAAGAAATTGCAGATAATTATACACATACATACATATATATATAGGTATCTGTTCACATTTGTTGAACTCTATTGAGTAAGCTTTTTTAAAATTCTCTTTGTTCCCTGTGGCCTTTTTGAAAGGTAGAACATATATGGCCAAAACAAGTTGCTTGCCTCTCCAGCAGTGCTTCAGAGCACTAATGATGTGCCTTAGATAAAGGAAGAACACTTACTGAGATGGGAGTAGGATGCACTAAACATGCAAGAGTGATTGAGTCCTGTAGTTTAAAGGAAAAAAAACCAAAGAAGAAGTTCAAAGAAATGCCATTAATGTAACTGCAATTTGATTTTATCCAGGAAATGGTGTCATTCATTAAAAATTGTTATGCAAACGGAAAATAAAGCTTCAGTTAATTTGTCTTTTAAGTAGTAGTCAGTTAAAGAAACAGGAATGTCTTTAAATATTGTGTAATATTGCTTGTTGCACATGTGCTGTGCACATTTAATGAATACATTGACACATGGCACTGTGAGGGCCCTCCAACCTTCCTAGGGATATCCAGCTCTTAACAGGCTTTTGATGACTATTCTGTCTTTTAACCATGTTCCTTCTGTCTTTGCTCACTTGCCATTGAATATCTGTTAGGGACAACTGTTGCTTAGGATAAGATTTGCAGTAGAACATCAATATTTATAACTGTCATATAGTTTAGCAGCTACACACTGCCTTGAGGAACACATTTTGGCAAGTATTTATTTTGGAGTGTTAGGACAGAGTGGGATTTCTTCCATGGAGTGTACTCCTGCTATGTTTTCGCGAAAGTGTCTTTAAGTGCTTTTCTAAGCTTCTGATGGATTCCTGGTTTAGTCATATTAATAAATATTTAGAAAAAGGGCTACATTTGTTTTAAGGTAAGAATGGTAACGATATGAAAATACAGTTACGGATCTTTTGAGGACAGTGAAAGATTAAAAAGCGTTTGTGGCTATTTAAATTGGAATATATGTTTTTAGGGAGCTAGAAATATGGAATTATAGGGTTTTTTTTACCTTCCTCTTAGAATTTCAACTCGGTTATAAAACACTTTTAATGTGGAGGAGGGGGGAGGAGTGCCATTCTGACTCAAAAGTGCCTTTGAGATTTCACATTCAGGTCTGGTGCATCTTTTGCTGCTGAGTGTTTATAAACTTTTTAAAGCTCTATCCTTTCTATTCCCTAAAAGGAACCCATGTTTTTGAGGGAAAACACATTAGTTTCAGCTGTTTTATTTTCCTGTGACACAGTGTATATTGAAAGATTGATGCAGACGTGCAAAACTTCGCACTTAAAAACCTGATTTATGATCTTGACCACAAGAGGCTGAAAATAAGATTGAAAACATGCATTGTAATACAGTTTCAGGAGACTGCTTTTATCTTGAGTCCTGGTAAGATGCCTTACTGCCCCTTTTTGTGTCAATCTAAGTCGTATCTGAGTGACATCTAGAGCACATACTCCAGCACCTAAAGAAAATAAAAACTATAAAAGAGGTGTTAATTTCCTGGAGGGGATTTCAGGTGATTAAATGTAAGCGGGTATCCCAGATTTACAAGCATGTTCCAGTTACCACCCGGGGCCGAGCCCATGGGGTGCAGGCACGCACACGCGCTGCGAGTGGGTGAGACGCACGCGCTCTGACTGCTGGGTGAAACTCTCCGGGGGCATAAAACTCGCTCAAAATTTGAGGAGTCCGTTCGGTTCTGATCAAGATGACTTGTATGTAAAGTCATTTCATTCTGCACAAATCCTCACAAGCCTGTTTGATTGTTGTTTTGTCTTGGGTGCTGCCAGACCCCCTGAGCCCATAGCTGGGGGTCAGGGAAAGTTGCCATCCTGTCTGCGTTGTGTGCTCGTGTCCTCACTGTGGACAGGGCTGGGCTAGGTTTTTCCTCAAGCCATGAAGACCTGAAATTGTGTGTATCCTGCCCAACTTTCATTAGTCCTTCTGAAACTGGGCCACAGAACAGAGGGTGTTTGAGGCTGGAAAGAAAGCCTTCCTGAGGGAGGCTGGTTCTGTAACCTAGTTGGTTTTGGTGTTCACTGGTGAAGAAGACCGTGTCAGCACCTCTTTGTCAGTTTTCTGGATCTCGTTCTTTAGCAGTGTCCCTCTGCATTAACTTCCTAATGAGCCCTGGTGTGTAATTAGGATGCTTTTAATTACTCTGCCTGGTAGCCTTACCCTGTTAATGACTTGAAGCTGGCACTCTGGGTTTTGCTAGTGTCTGCCTGCAATGATCTTTAACAGCAAGCTTTACATATTATTTTTTTCTACATAAATTTTCATCTTAGGTAAAACACAGGTTATAGCTTGTTTTAATTTTTACATGCAAACAAAGTATTCTTTCTGATACAGGTCAGAATGAAATCTGCGTAACTAATGCCATGCAATAGCTTTAATTAGCTCACATTTTGAAAGTGATTCCAGTTACTCTTCATCATTTATCACGCCTATACGTGAGTTATGTGAATATTTTCTGACATGTAATTTTTTCTTTCTTTCAGCCTTTCTTCCAGCTTGTGAAGTTACGGAAACTTGGACTTAGTGATAATGAAATCCAGCGGCTCCCTCCAGAAATAGCGAATTTCATGCAGCTGGTGGAACTTGATTTGTCTCGAAATGGTAAGCTCCAAAGTTAATTTGTTTGATTCTGTACTGTCCTATGACATGGTCTAGAAAACTGGGTTAGTAGGGTTTTTATGTCTCAGAAATTGTCTGTCCTGCAGAACACTGTTTTGTGTAGTTCATGGATTTGCCTGTAGTTCTAGATGGGAAGGAGGGAGAGCTTGTGGTGGAAATACAGTAATAAAATAATCCTTGACTGTAGTTCTGCGTTTCTGAGAGCCTGCTTTATTTTCCAATTTAAAAAATGCTTTATGTGGTAGTTTTATATGTGTATCTGTCATAATGTTAACTTCTTTTCCCAAGCTCTCTGAAATGCCTGGCATTTAGAGATGGAAAAAAACAGAAAAAAGGAAAAAAAGAAGTTGAAAAAAAATAAAGCTGCTTTCTGTCCTAAAAAAAGGACTGCCTCTGAGTCAGAAGTCCAGTTCTTTATCTCTGCTCTGCTCTTTACCTGGGATTAGCAAGAGGCAGAGTGCTAGTATTTCTAGCTGAACTTCTGGAAGAAGAATCAGTCTGTTTGTCATCTGCAGAGATGAATTCAGAAAAGAATGCTGGGAGAAACTATCTTTTAAAGTGTGTTGTTGGAAACAACATGGGTTTATTGTTTGCTTGCAGTGCTTGTTGCATGTATTGTCCTGCACTGTGATGGAGTGAAAACATTTTTTTTTTCCCTGTGGCCTGGTGAACTTACCAGTTCTACAAGAAGTTCAGGGGCTGGTGGGTCACCTTTAAGCAGCCTTATGACCCAGTGATCTAGAAACAGTGAATCTGTGTTACCAAATTAGAGCAACTGTCAGCTATTTTTGCCTCCTTACATGCAGTGGGTGTGCACAAAAATGCTCTCTGAGCTGTGATGGAAGGGGTGGGAGCGATCAAGGTTGTGTAACCTTGTAAATAAATGAGGGTTGTATTTGAATATTCAAGAAAATAAGTAATGTAACGGAGAGCCTTTTTTTCTTTATGGTTTAACTTCACATTGACTCTTTGTGACTGAGGAATATTCTGTTCCTACTTGCCCTTTCTGTAGCATATTTCTTTTATTTGTTTGGTGCTTTAAATTCTATCTTTATCTGATAATATAATTGATGAAGCGTAATGAGTCTCCAGGCAATTGCTGAAAAATTTCTGTGAACCATATAATTTTATGCACATTTGGAAAACCTTTTCAGAGAAGAAAACTGGAAAAAAAAAACAGAGACAGAAGAGACAGATCAGTTAAAACATTCTAGAAATACATGAACATTAGTTGATGTGGTATTTGGCTACTGAGTTTGGCTGAGTTGGGTGCTGTCAGTGACAGACCTTATACAAAAAGAAACCCTCTGTTGGCTTAGTAATTCTCTTTGCAAATGAATAACTAGTTGGAAAAGAGCTGGTGGATCAGAGCCATGTGAACTCTTGTCAGCCTGACTTGGAAGTTGGCTTGAGAACTCAGCTGTAACAAGAGCAGATGGTGTGAATGTTTATGGCTGGGTAGATGCATGTGTCATTAGAAGTTACTGCACAGGGAAGTAGTTTCTCCAGTGATGGGTTGAACTAATGCAGGTGGCAGGGAGAAGTTGCTTTCCTATATCCAAGGTTCAGTGTTAATTACCCATTTTATTGCATTGCTTTCTTTTCTCTGTGGTTCATTGCAGAAGGTGACTGATATGGTTTCCCTCTCCTTAATTATGCCACAGTTACTGTATGACATGACTCTTCAAATGAAAAGTGCACTGTGCTATGTGGTGCAGGGGGGCTGTGGGGGGCTGTGGCAGAAGATAACTAGTATTACTTTCTGCTGTTTGGTCGTATCATGGTTGTCTCATGGTTCTCCAAATCAAAAGGCAAAACACACACCATCTGGGATGCTGCAGGGGGAATTCTCACAAAAGGTTTTTGAGATCTCTACAGTATTTTAATTTATTAGCTTTGTATTTTGAACCCACCTTCCAGTATGTCTCGTTCTAAACCTGCCACTGGTTTGTCCTGCTCAGTGGTTTGCACTCCAAAAGGTTTTGTTTTTCTAACTGCCCAAAACTACTTAGGAAAAAAAAAAAAAATAGGAACTCTTCGTATTCCTTTCAGGCAGAGAAAAACAGCCCTGCTTTTCAATATGCAGTATGCTGCATGAATAGGAAAGTGTGATGGTGACATCTGAGCTTGGGAAATAAGAGATCATTGTTCTGTGTTTTGTGTTGTTCTAGTTGTCTGGTTTGGTGCACTAATTGCCTTCAGTTCTGGCCATTCTGTTTCCTCAAGAGCTTAAAAATGCAGATTTAAATTCATTTAATTTTGTCTGCACGGGAATAGCTTTTTCTGTTTTAACCTCTCATCACAGAAGGAGGAAAGGGTGTTGAATAAACAGAGTACTTCCATTTCCCCCATAATAAAATGGTAACATATCTTCCTTTTTCCTACTTTATAACACTTTGGTCAGCATATGTTCTTTGAAGCCACGTGAGATGGTGGGTATATCATACGGGTGGAATTGGGTGCTCTTCTAGGCTGCAGTGGGCAGCTGTGCTTGGAGCAGCAGTGAGTTGTTCAATCCCTCCAGGCACAATCCCTTCTGACCTTTGGAGGTAGCTCTGGATACCTGTGCCATGCAGTGTTACCTGCTGTGTAATAGCCCTGCTTTGTAGGCACTCGGGAAAGGTCCATAGGGAAACTCTTAAATGTGTCTGTCTTAAATTCTCAAGTGTTTTAAAATTCCCAAGACATACTAGTATATGTTAAAAATGTGCTACAATAATTAATTCTTGAAGCAATTTCTTGGTTAATGAGTGAATCTAGAACTACAAAAATCTTTCTAAGAAATAAAACTAAAAAATCTTCAGCAGATGTAAATTTGATGCTCCCTGTGTCTGTGAGAGAAGTCTGGGGAGGGTAAGGGTAGCCTCAGTGGTGCAGAAGGAAAAGGATTTGGGAAGGCAAGCAGCCATATATTCTTAAACTTTTCCTGGATTATTTGCATGTTGATGCTATTTCTTATTCCCCGCAAGGCCATGTGTTCATGAAGATTTTCCTAGGAAGCATCCCACTGTGCTTTTCTAGTCTGGCTGAGGCTGTTGTTTGTGCAAAGGTTGAATGGATGAAGCAAGGACTGGCATGTAAGAGGGCAGAGAAGCTGTGCTAAGAAAACAGCATAGTGATGGTGAACACTTCGAAGGTTATTTGGCAATCCAGTTTATCTCTGCCTCTTGGTATCAAGTTGTTCAAAAAGCTGATGTACTTGTTCCAAGGCTAAAGAAAACAGACTTGTAGGATTTCAGCAGAGGATGCCTGAGCTTTTGACTTGCTGGCAAAGCATGTCTGAAACTGAGTGTTCCGTGAGATAGATACTCACCTGCTGTGTGTCTGAAACTACTTCTGGTTTCCTCAGGCTCCCCAAGCTTGGTTAAATCTTTTTCTGGATTCTCATATCATGGGTGAATTCTGTGGAGATACTGGCTCATTGAAGCATTCTTGCTTGATGACCCTAAAGTTTGGGTAGGGCTCCAGTGCTTTGCACTGAGCTCCAGTGCAAGTTTTTGCTCTGCATGACAGAGCGAGAGCTTCTGCTCTAAGCACAGTCAGAAGTGCCTGTGCGCTGTTTTTTTTCCCCACAGCACTTGGACATTCCCTCAGGCAATTCCTGAAAGACCCTGTGATTCATAAGGTGCAATCTCCCAAGGCAGAAAGGTGCGCTTGAATTTCTGCAGTTCTTTCCTGGTGCCTCGACTGGCACTTCATTAGGCTTCCCTTTCTTCCAAAGGCATGCCAGATCCCTGTGAATTGTAGCAGCTTGCTACCCATGCTGCTCATCCCCCAGAGATTTCCTTCAGTAACTCCATCCCCCCTTTTCTTCTTGCACAACCCCTGGAGGCCAAATTCTTAAAGCTCGGTGCCCTGCCATCCCAGGTTCATTAAAATTTTAATGGCTTTTCTTGTTCTGTAGCTTCTTCTAGACAGGAGGGGCAATGCATAAAGTTTCTGTAGTTAATTTAATGCATGCTGATATTCGGAATTATGTATACTACGTATGTATGCTGTGTTCTTGCAGAGGTGGTGCAGTCCTTTTTAGTGTCCCTTTTTCTCCCAGAAGAGGGTTTTTGTTTGCCTTTGACAAATACTCAATTCTCCAAACTCCACTGATGTATTTTTGTCATGATTTTGCATGTTCCTTAAAATGCCCTGAAGGTGTTAATTTAACTGTTGTATTCATATTTGAAAGAAATTTCTATCCTGCATTCACTTTCTCTTAACAGGTATGCTGTGGAAGCCAAGTTTTACTCCTAATGTCATATACCTTTCTCAGCCATTGACAGTTGTCAGCAGCTTGTTTCATTCAGCTCTTTCAGCATAAAAAGAAAATCACTGTGAGCTGGAATGCTAGACATTAGGCACTGGAGTGGCTCTCCTACCCTTCCCAGCTTCAGGAGTGCCAATTGAGCTGTCCTGCTGTCCACCCCTTTCTCTGATGCAGGCTAACCCCATTGCTTTTGGAGGAGAGGAGCTTCTAGCACTGCTGTGTCTACCTATGAGATGCTGTCACTTTGTGATCAAAGCCTGGCAGGCTTTTCTGCTGCTCCTCTTGCTTCCATTGAATGTGTGTACCGAGGACTTGGTCATGCAGGCCCATAGCATTGGTAGTTGCTCTGTGCTGGCAGTTTTACATTGACTGACTGTAGCGACCTTCCAGCTGGCAGCAGGTAAGGTGTCTTCTTCAAATGGTGTGTTCTTCTGTGGAGGTGGTCTGTGACCTTGCAGTTTGGTGTTAGGTTCAAGCCCTGAGTCTCAAAACTCTGGAGCACATGCAAGTGTGAGTGCAATGGGAGAATTAAATGGAT
This sequence comes from Machaerirhynchus nigripectus, assembly GCA_013397975.1. Lineage (NCBI taxonomy): Eukaryota > Metazoa > Chordata > Aves > Passeriformes > Dicruridae > Machaerirhynchus > Machaerirhynchus nigripectus. The sequence goes on from VZRQ01010869.1 coordinate 338,249, forward strand.
TTTTATATTATTGGTAGATAGATTATTCTGGTTCTGTTTGCTGACTCAGCTCTCAGTGGAGCTGAGATTCATTACTTTGTGAACTGAGGAGTGATGGGTTTGGCTGTGGCATCTGTTGAGGAAATCTGGGTGTGGGCACATCTTGTTAAGCTCTATTTGGCTCTGCATGATGCTTGATACTAAAATCTCCACATGGTTCTTTACTATGATATCCAATAAGAATAATAGTGTTTGTTTAATTTGTACAGTTCATATTTCATACCCATCTTAGAGAAGAATTCTGGCTATGTGATATATTAGTTGCTACCCATTTTTGTAGTTTCTGGCTAAACTGATCTTATGACTGTATTGATAGTGTGGTTGTTCTGGACACAAGTCTTGTGACATCGGGATGTATATTCTCATTCCAAAATCCTCTCTCCACACAGTTGCCATATACTGTCATTTATATAAAAATAATTACAGATTTGAACAAAGGTAAATATGCTACTTTAGGATTATCATAACAGTAGAGATGGTTCCTCAAAAGCATCCCAATAGCCACTACACTGTGTAAGGAAAGACTACACTGCTGCTGTGCAAGGCCTGGGCAGGGTCCAAGACTTTGGAAGTCAGTCTCTAGAAGATTGGTGTCCCAAGTGCTCCATGAGCCTTATTCTTATGTTTTCCTTGCTTCCAAAATAGATCACAGTTGCAAATTTAGAAACTTGTATTTTTTTTTTGTCTTCAGCTCTCAGGGCGGGAGCTCTACAACAGGGTATTTAACTGTTCTACTTTCAGCTGCAGGTGATTTGCTATTTCTGCTTTTTATTTGAAGTGTTTATTCTTTTTAGCCGCTTTACAACCTAATTGAAAGTCTCTTTAGAGATCTTGGTCATCCTCAGGACATCACATGCATTGTGTGACAGGTAAATTTTATTCAACAAGTCATTAGAGGGCCAGGTGAGCAGGCAGCATCTTTCCTGCGGAGCATCCATCAGTCCATCCTGCTGAAGAGTGGTGTAGAATCTTTGCTTTTCTCTCTGGGACTCAGCTCACTTGTATGTATCAGTGCCTGCACATCAGTGCTTTCCCTTTTTAATTCAGCCATCTGCTCTGAAAGGTATACCTGTCATCTATGCTGTAGGATTACTTCCCTTATGCTCACAGAGTAAGTGTGCCCCTTTTCCTCTTCCCCACTGAAAGCAGGATAACCAGTATTTTTTCAAGCTAGAAATTCTGATGGAGGAAAGGCTTGAACACTTGTTTCAGTTCAGCCTGGCCTGCTGATCCAGCTATTTTACAGTGAAGAGATAAGCTAAGTAGGGAGAAGCACTTTGAGTCTTCTGATCCTGTCCTGCAGCCTCACATGGACTCTGCTCTCTTGTCTGGCAGCTGCTCCTGTTGTTCTGTGCTTTTGCCTGGAGTCTGGCTGTCCACCTTTGCTGCACTTCCACAGCATCTGAGTGGAGACTTCTCAGTGACATCCTCTTCTTCTCTGCCTGCCACCAGCTGCCTTGACATGAATGTGCTGATACGGGTTTGGTGGCAAATAGCAAAATCTGGAATGCTGAGAAATAAATGGGAATTGACACTTTCTTGCTCAGTGGACAAAGAAAAACCCCAAGCCAGCAACCTGTGCCAGAAGGCAGTATAGTTGACAAATGCATCTGTTTAGTTAACATATGCAACTGCTGGATGTTGCTTGTTTGTCTTCTGAACTGATTTGTGTCCAGGTGAGTGCTTATAGACAAACAAGAATTGCTCTCCTGCTCCTGCATGGACATGTCGTATCTGATATAAGAAAGCATCCTGTGAATGCAGTCACAGCAACCCTGGAATGGAACATCCCACTAGAGATTACTGTGTTTGTATGGTGGTAGAGTATCTTAAGCTTCAGTCTGGATCTGAACAGTGACTGGTTTTTGGTTTTGTTGGGATTTTGGGGATTTTTTGGTGCTAATGAAAGTGAAGCAAACTTGGAGATCAGAGAGTTTTTTTGCTCTTTTAGATGGTTGTTTGCCGACTGTTGTGTTTCATGTTTGGATTTTTATGTTTGGGTTGCCTTTTGTTTTTTTTTAAAACATCTAATTCCTTGTGACATACCTTTCTTTGTATTATCTCCCATCTCTCCCTTGAGGTTAGTTTAAAATTTGTACTTAAAAACATCATCACTTTAATATCTTACACATGGAAGTTTGGGGATCAGTGTACGAAGGAGCGTATTAGGGAAGAAAGAAACACTTACTGCAAATTACTTTTGGACTCTGGAGCTCTGCAGAGTCCCTCAGACATGTAGAACTTCTTGTTTGCTTTGAAGAAGTGATGTAAAAGTGAATCTGATTTGTGAATCTGTGTCACTAAAATTAATTTGATGTCAGTAGATTGGAGGAAGAGGAGAGCTTTATCTGCAGCAGGAGAAGTAAGGTACGGAGAGAAATTACTGGACCTTGTCCTTGAGCAGGGCTTCTCATCAAGGAGAAGAAAGAAGCATCAAGTCCTGATAGTGATTGAGAAAGAGAAGATAAATGAAATCTCATGATAAAATAATATAATTAGAGAAGTCTCGAAGATGTTACTTTAAAATTCATTACAGGAAAGTGTATTTTTTCATCATGGCATATTCTGCCAGGTTTAACTTTGTTAAACTTGTTCTTTCTGATGAGACTTTGCTAATGTACTTGTGTGTGCATCTAGCAATAGTGCCTTCATGCAAATTCAAGGGAAAGCTATGGAAAGGAGCAGGCCAAGTTGGACACAGAAACCTTAGGCCTGCCTGAAGTATCATTTGGAGTGTTAAACATCAGGCAATGTAGGAGTGACATAAAATAAAGAATTTTCTGGATAATCTAGATTAGAGATCATTACACGGTTATCTGCAGACAGACGTTCTTAGTTCTTGTATTCACAGATTTGCATGGGTTTTGGTTTCTATTTTATTGAGAACGTAAGATGACATGACAATGAGGTTACTGAGGAATTAATCCAGTAAATCTGGAACTTTGCTGTTAAAACACTTCAGGCAATTTCTGTCATCCACAGCTTTCTAGGTAGAATACTAGTTTTCACATTTTTCCCCCTCTTACTTCTCAGTCTAAGAGTATTTAATTCTTGCTCTCCTTGAGGTCCAAGGTGGAAATTCTTATAAAAACATCTCCATTAACTCTCCTGTTTAACTCTTGGCTGGCATGTATACGTGAAAAGGTAGAAAATATAAATTTGTTGTCAAACTTGGGCTCTTCCACTCAATTCACCTGGAACTATTGTTTCCTTGCATTCTAGTCTTGAAGCTCTCCCCTCTCTCTCCCCCCCTCCTTTCTCCTGTTTCTAATTTACAGGTCCTGATCTCTGTTACTGCTGCTTGCTGCAGCTGAGAAGGATAGTCTGTTGAATCACCACATGCTATCTGTTAAAAAACCCAGCTTGTTCTTATGTCCCTGCACAGTTTTCTTTCAAGTAACATGTCTAATATATATGTATGCATGAAATGCTGTTTTGTGAGGACTTTTTTCCCTGGTGCTCTTGTCATTTGGAAAAGGGATGTATCCACAAGCAGGAGAAATGAGACATGTTTCTTCAGTTTCTTGTTAATTATTCAGTAAAGGATTTACTTGAGAAAGTGCAACCTGAACCTGTTGGTGAATTTTCCTTCAAGCTTTAAAGACAGGTCTTAAAAGAGCTTTATCTCTTGTATGTTGTATATCCTCAGCCTCAGAGCCTGAAGAGGAAAATGTTACAACCTGTTCAAGAACCACATGATCTCAATAGACTTTGCAAGAACCGCATGACTCCTGTCACATTGTGCCCCCAAAATTGTAGCACTTTACCTGAAGAGGTTGATTGCTTCTGTCTTCAGAGGTAGTAGCAAAGCCTCCTGGCTTTAAAAAAAGGGAAACCTGTCTGATCATTGTGTATGTCATGATCTCAGTGTGGAAATGGAGGGAGAGGATGAGTAACCTTCTTCCATCCCTTCCCCTTGCAGGATCAGACCTTTTGGGAGCTGCATTTGGCTGCTTTTGGGAGAGTAGAGAGATGTGGTGGGGACATCTGTGACACAGCAGCCTGTTCAGCTGGGCTTTCCAGCTGGAGAGCCCTTCAGAAAGACAAACAAATGCTTGCAGTGCGAATTCCCACTTGAAAGGTATTTGACAAAGTGGTCAGTTTCCTTCCATGGTTTAGTAGGGGGAAGAGGTGGAGAACAGGGCTGGAAAACAGCTTTTCCAGGGGCAGGCTTCTCAGACATCCCTCTGAGAAGTTGGGTGGCACAGAGAAAGCTCCCTTTAGGTTCCTAAATCACTTGAGTATTCCACTGCTTAATGCTGCAGTGGACCTTGTGTGTGTGTGTGTATGTGTAAATACTGTAGCTGATAATGTGCGTTATATACGTGAAAAGAGGAGAGTGAAAAACAATCTGTATTGAATTGATGAGACCTGGTTTGCTGCTGGTTATCTCTCCTGAGGGATAATGCAGGGATTCACAGTCTTTGAGTCTAGAATGGGCTTCCCTGGGTATAAATTTGGTGTAAACTAATCAACTGCTTAATTACATTTATGAATGGCTACTAGTCACGAAGCAATTAAAGGTGTTTTCTCTTATGGAAAAGTGGTGTATATACATCTTGGTGGACTTTCCACTATGACCAGGTAAATCAGCTGACTTTTGCTGTGGGGGATGCAGTGTGCCAGCTCCAGTGCTCCTAATGCATGGTGCTGTGCATTGCCTTCATAGCTGGAAAATATGACTGTATCCAGTAGTTGCTCCCTGAAAGACTCTTGAGCGTGGTAAACTCTGCCTCAGAGTGGTGCATCTCTCATGTCTGAGACCTCAGCAAAGTTCTTGCAAAAATATTTTTTACTTCGGTAAGATCAAGAGTCACTGTTTGAGTAGTTCTGGTCTGGCAGCCCTGTCACAGCCTAGGACTTTCCTGGCCATTTCTGTTGTGATATTGATTAGGTATTGGAAATTATGTTCAATATTACAGGATGTATAAAGGATGCTGGCTGTACTGTAGCCTTTGGGTAGATGAAATATTATCTGTTCTTGAAATTTAATATAAAATGCTGGAAAAATGTGCCATACAAAAATTTTATCAGTTTAAAAATTGCCCTCCCAGCCATTAGAGGAAGAAAAGTAGGGGAATGTGGATTGAGTGATGTAACTGTTGTAAAAATCTAAAAAAAAATGGGGTGGGGGGGGTGGGGAAGAAAGGATTATCATCAGACAAGGATTTTTAGAAGTAATTTCCTCATCCAGACAGTACAGAATTCCCTAGTGGCAAACTTACTCCTAAAGTTACTTGTACAGGGCATTTGTTAGCAAATTCTTGTGCAGACTGTAACAATAAACATCTGAAGAGGGTATTTTGAATGGAGAATGGGACACATGCCCTCTTGTATACATGACTGCTGAGCTTGATTTTGATCCACTTCTGCAGCCACAACTTCTTTTCTGCTGTCAGTGTATTTGTACTGTCACACGTCACAGGGCTTATGTTTGGTTTATGGCTTTATTATTAGCAGTGCTGTGCAATCTGTATGCCAGAACATCTGGGGCATCGTGTAAATGCAGAGCATTCGTCGGAGTGTAGCATTAGAAGAATCCTAGATATTTAAGTAGGATTTGAGCTGGTTATCCAGCAGTGGCAAGAAAAGTATTCAACCTTACTGTTGCTGATATTGGCACGTACATACATGTTAATGTCTGTAACAAAATCGAGTAGTCAACACTAATAGTGAAAGGTTCTTAATACATCAAGAGCCACAAGGACTTCTTTATATATTTAAATATCCTCTGCTGCATTCCAGTTGATCATGTCAATGCTTTTATTATGTACCATTATTTTCTCTGCTGCAATTATCACTCCATTTTTGTCATATACTAAAACACTCCTTTTCTCATCTGAATTAATTTATTCAATGCAGTGTTACACTAGTCTTCACATGTTGTGATAAAGTATCTTCTCATAAATCATGTTTTGCTTGAGAAATCTTTTTAAGATGCCTGGCAATGAAAATGAGTTGCATTTCAACCTTTTTGAATTCAGTTAATATATAATGATCCTCACTTCAGAGAGCTGCACTGAATTTTTGTCCATCCGTTGTCCAGATAGGCAGAGGAGAAAAATGAATAGTCAAAGTATCAAGCGAGGGGGAGGAAAATGCACTTTATAGAATCAGAGAATGGGTAGTATTGGAAGGGATCACAGTGGATCATTTATCCACCCTCCCTGCTCAAGCAGGATTGTCCTAGACCACATTGCACAGGATTGCGTCTAGCTGGTTTTTTAATATCTCCGGTGAGAAGACTCCACAACCTCTCTGGGCAGTCTGTTTCAGTGCTTGGTCACCTGCACAGTAAAGACATCTTTCCTTATAGTCAGGTGGAACTTCTGTGCATCAGTTTCTGCCTGTTGCCTTTTGTCCTATTGTTTGACACCACCAAAAAGAGCCTGGAAACATCCTCTGACACTCTCTCTTCAGATACTGATAGACACTGATGAGTTTCCTTCTAAGTTGTCTCTTCTTGAACAGGCCCAGGTGAACAGGCCCAGCTCCCTCAGCCTTCCCTTGCAGGAGGGGTGCTCCTGTCCCTGAATCGTCTTTGTTGCACTCTGTTGGACCTGTTTCAGGAGCTCCCTCTCTGGTACTGGGGAGCCCAGAATGGGACACAGCACTCCAGGTGTGGACTCACAGCTCAGCGAGTTCTCTGTCCACCTCACTGTCCACTCATTCAGTCCTCACTTCCTGAGTTTGTCTACAGGGTTATTGTGGAAGACAGTGTCAAAAGCCTTGCTAAAGTCCAAATAGACAATATCCATTGCTCTTCCCTCATCCATCCAGACAGTTCTTACCTCATAGAAGGCAATCAATTTGGTCAAGCGTGAATCCATGCTGACTACCCCAGTCACCTTCTTGTCATCCATTTGGAGGGACTGAGGTGAAGCTGGCAGGCCAGCAGTTCCTTGGGTCCTCCTTGCCTTTTTTGTAGACCGGGGTGCCATTTGCTTTTGTCCAGTCCTCAGACACTTCCCTTGTTCCCCATGACCTTTCAAAGATGATCGTGAGTGGCCTGGCTATGGTGTCCACCAGCTCCCTCAGCACTTGTGAGTGTGTACCGACAGGGCCCATCGACTTGTGGAAGTCACGTCTGCCTAGGTGTTCTCCAACCCAATCCCTCTTCACCATGGAAAAGCCTTCCAATGTCCTTTTACCCTGGTCTCCTGGGTCAGAGATTATGTGCAAAAAAACCCCACAAAAATGAAATTTCCCTTGTTTTCCTTATGTCTTTTTACATTTCATATTGAAGAAATGTAATTGCTCATGTAGTGACTTCATACTCTGGGAGAGCACATTTTATTTCTCAAACAGATTTAGTAATTTGCAAATGCATCCAAACTGTAAGCAGTGCCTATACTGTCTTACTGCAAATAGTATCTTATATTGGAGTAATTTTTTCTTAGCTCAGATACTTGTTGGCTTTTACAGATAGTATCCGAGACTTTTGTAACAGAAAAAGCTTATCAAAATAGTTTGGCTGAGGAGGCATATTTTCTGGATTTTGTAGTACATCATACAGAAGTAGATGAGAAACTACTTGCAGTATGGCAGTGAAACTATACTTTGGTGGAGGAAATCAGTAGCATGATTAGTTTTAGAAACTTCTGCATTGAGGATTTATCTTCTGCTTTATATGTTGCATTTTTATGTATATATATATTTTCCCCAAATAGATTAGGATAGTTATTTTTACTTCAGCTTTACTTTCTATGGTTTGTTGTTTTGTTTTTAATCTGTGAGAATGATTGTCATGCAAAAGCATGTATCTCTATGTGAAAGGGTTGTGTGGGTACATGTGTTTTAAAATTCATGGACACTGGCTTGGTTGCAAAGAAATAAGTAATTTTGTGTCCTCAGAAGCTTTGAAATAGAGATGTCTCTTTCAGAATGTTTCCAGTTAGTTTCCAGGGAAGAACAGCATGAAGACTAGATAGTGGATGACATATTTTTTATTTGCTGTTGGTTGGCCAATCTCAGTGCCAGTATTTGTTGTTGCTGTAATGCAAGATAAAAGTTACAGTGTCTATTTGACTAGATTTAGATGAGATTTTGGGAAGAAATTAATCACTGTGAGGGTGGTGAGGCACTGGAACAGGTTGCCCAGAGAAGCTGTGAAGGCCCCATTCCTGGAAGTGTTCAAGGCCGCCCTGAATGGGGCTTTGAGCAACCTGGTCTAGTTAGGTGTCCCTGCCCATGGCAGGGGGGTGGGACTAGATGATCCCTTCCAACTCAAACCATTCTGTGGTTTTGTTCTGAGCAAAACAGATGCTTTTTCTGAGATTACCTGGCAAGGGATGAACCTAATGAGAAGGTACTTTCCTCCTTTCTACCCTTCTTTCTCCATCGCACCTCTTTTGGGGAGAAAAGCTGAACAAAATACATAAGTAGTCAATTCTGAGTTACTCAGCTAGGTAGGAAAAGAACTAATTCCACTTTTTTTTCAATGTATTAGATCATATATGGCTGCTGAGGTCAGTGGAAATAGCAGTAAACTTTGAAACAGAAGTCTGACTTTTACTTTAAAATTTGCCTTTTTAAAAATTACTTCATAAAGATTCATTTTGAGATTCAAGGAAACCAAAAGTATTTGTTTCATTTTTGCTGGATCTCAGTGACAGTAAACAAGTACTTAACCAGAAGACTCACAGCCTATTTGTGGAGATTGTTTGCTGTAAGAGGGCCAGAAGAGCAGTTCTATTTCTAAGATGTACCTGACCTCAGTAGATAAATGTGCTGTATTTAAGTACCTTGAAAAAAGACCCACCTGTTTTCTGTACAAATATCTCTGTTTACTTCCTGTCAATCTGAAATAGTGTAGTAGCACTTACTTGCGACCTGTCAGTTTGAATAATATTTTCAAATTACTTGGCTGTGCTGTAAGGGAGGATGTTTCTGCTCCACAAGTGTATGTTACAGGTGGAGAGACTTGTATATTCTCTTCTTCCTTCTGTTGTTTTCCTTTCCCATATACTTTCTGCCACTACAGAATGTGGGCATGTGTTGATCAAATCACAGGAGGTTCAGATTATAATTAGCTCTTTAGGACAGCCCTAGCACATTGGTTGTCTGATTCTTTTGATGGGCAGAGTCTGATAAAGATCAGTCCAAGGACAGGTGAGTAGTAGGAAGATGAATGTGGAGCAGGAGGGGAAAAAGGGATGTAAAAAAACCACAAAATGGCTCTGCTTCTATAGTTCTGTGCTTGGACAGGGAGCAGTTTTGCATGTTGAAATGTCTTGAAAGATACCAAGATAACTCCTTGCAGTAGCAAGTTGGTTACTGTCATTAAGCAATAATTTCAGTGCAGATGCAGTACAGTTGCTGACAATTTTTTCTTTTTTTTCTTCTGCAGATATTCCTGAAATACCAGAAAGCATCTCATTCTGCAGAGCACTACAGGTAGCAGATTTCAGTGGCAATCCACTGACGAGGTAACTCCACCTTCTTCTTAGTACATGACACACCAGAATTGCAATCTTGCTGTAACAAATACAATTTTAAATAAGCCCTTAAAAATTGTGACCTAGGCTCTCTGTGTAATATTGCCAAAAGTGTTTATCTCTGACAGGGTCTGCAGCAAAAGTTCAGATTTAAAAAGTGATGTGCATCTTTCCTTGAGAGGGGATGAAATTTGTTAGCCAACCAGAAAAATCTGATTGGGTAAATCTGATTGTCTATAGAATGGTTTTCATTCCCTTTCTTAAATTCATAGGAAAACCATGTTCATACTTGGGAAAGATAAAGCAATAGTTAGAACAAATGCATTGGCACAAACCCAGGTGCCTGATGATTTGGAATAGACTTTAGATGAGCTGCTGCAGATAATGGCTTTTATTAATGATTAAAGCTTGGACTAGCATTTCATCACCCTCCCATCAATTGGGACACAGTGACATGCAGTAACATGAGGCAGAAACGCACTGTGTGTGTTGGTGGCTGCTGTGTCTGCTGCCAGCCTGCGTTCTGAGGAGCTGAGGTTTGGAGGTTATGCATACTTCTAGTATGGAAGAGGAGCTTTGTTACGTTTCCTTGTTCAATTTGCTGAAGAACTTGGAATTTATCTAGTAAAGTGAGGGTGGAGATGGCAAAGAAGAGGTGATCTGCTAGTTAAAGCCTTTGAATACTATTTGGAGAACTATTTCTTGAACCAGCCATTGCCACAGAGCTCCTCTGTGATGCTGAACAAGTCACATAAGCCAGAGTGTTCACAGTGGGTGCTCACTGACCTGCTTTGCTTTGTACTGAGATGGCCAGATACTTGCAGGGTTAGCTGGCTGGCTGGGCTGCTGCAGTGCTAACAAACAGGAGTCTGTAATGGCTTAAGCTGCTCCAGTGGTTTTGCAAGGCTGCTTCTCCCACGTGTGCAGCTCAGATTCTTCAGAAGTGTGCTTTGAATATTGCCCATAGTGCCTCCTAAGTTCTCTGAAAGTCACATCGCTGAGCATTAAAGGGACACTTGTGATCTTAATCCCTGTGGCTCTGTAGCCTATTTATATAGTGAGGATAATAATACCACAAAAATCCGGCAAAGCAAACTGAGGCTGAACTGATGTTTAGATACACAAGTGGTGAGGGTCACTGAGCAGCTTTTTTCCAGGCATCAGTTGCAGTGTATAAAGCTCAGAGCTGTGTCTCGTGGTATTGAAATCAAAATTGTCAGTAGTAATGTTCTAGTTATCCTTCTTCATTCTGTGTGCTCAATAAGGCCTGAGGCCTGAGTAATGTGTTTCCTTAAACAATACTTGTAATGCACAGCTACAGCTTTGTGGAATTCACAAAAGAGTTTTTCAGTGGTGTTGAAATAGATCTCATAATTCTGTGTTGACAATTTAAGGGAATTCTAAAACTTCTTGATAAAGTGGCTCCAAAGCATATGCATGTCCTGGAAAACATCACTCTGAGAAGTGTAATAAGTTAGAAAGCACAGATTGCAGAAACTGTTTACATATGCTTGCTATTTACCTACATATGCTAGGTATTTCTGTGATGAGATCCAGAATTTCAGTTTTACCTATATAATAGCATGTCAGTTTTGGCACTGATTCGCCCAGGCAAAAGGAAGTGGGAAAGTCAAATAGTTATTTTTGTGTAATATTCTGGAACTTTATTTTAGCCATTGATTCTTGCCCTTATTTCCTCTAAGCTTAAAAACCAGTCAGAGATCTTTGCAATGTCCTACCACTAATACAGTATGTTACCTCATTGTCAAACTTAAATCACTGATGAAACTGGAGCATTAAAGGTGGCTGGCAGACCATTTTTCCAGTTGTATTCAGATTATTTCAGGTTTATTTATTATTTATATCAGTAAAAAACAGATGCATTTATTTATAGATATTTATTTATAGATATTTATACATACATAGATTTATTATAGATATAGAAGTCCACTGCCTGCTATAGATAGAATAGTCCTAGTTGGAAGGGACCTACAGTAGTCATTGAGTCCAACTACCTGTTAACATCAGGGCTGAGCAAAAGACAATCAAACCTTTTAACTCTACTCCTAAACCTGTTAAGAGTCTAAATGGTAATGAATGGTTCCAGTGGAGCTCACATTTTGCAGATATTGAGCATCTTCTGTTAATAAGGTCCAGAATATGAAGCAGTGTAGTACAGAATTGATCACGTGAAAATTCCCTCTTGCCCACACCGTAATTTGCCTTTTCCCTTCTCCCCATCCCCACTGTGCAGGGTTGTGTTTGTCTGTAGGTGTGTCTCCGTTTGGCAAGTTGCCTGCCGGTCATACCATGTGCCTTGAGCTGGGTGATGGGGAGAGCAGGAACCAAACCAAATGCTACAGCTTGATCTTAGGTTATATGCTCTGCGGGTCTAGCAGAAGTTGAGTGGCTGGGCCAGGGGCTTCTGCTCCTTTACCTAGTTGGCCCCTTTACCTCGTCCTGTCTCTTGTGCAACTGCAAACTGAGCTTCTTGGTAGAGCCAGTGAGCAGCAAGTGGCACAGGAACCCCTCAGTGTCAGGAAATGGGGAGCCATGCTTTGCAGAAGACCAGCTAGATGATGGACTTAAAGGCTTTGGGAACTTTGGAAGTGTTTTGCATATGACTGCATTTTATAGGGTAGGAAGGGGGGATTAACATGCTGTTGTGTTGTGAACCAGTAAATGTGAAGTGCTGTAACAGCAGAACACTGTCTTCATAGTGAACAGAATGTTTCTTCAAAAAAGCAGCAATTGAAGAGCAGCCTAGCAGCTAATACAGAATGGCCATGCTATAAGCATGTATGTAACTGGAGCTTGAATAAAAATAAAATTTAATCATTTTACCATTTGATTATACAGGAAAATAATAGTAAAAAATGTGGCTGCCTTTTTTTTTTAATGTGTTTGAATTTTTTTTTTCAATGTTGTGAAAAAGCTTAAGATGTTCTCATGCTCTGTAACTTTTTGAAGTTGCAAATTGGGTGCAGGGAAGAGAGTGGAGTATCACCTGTTCTTTAACACAGAATAAATTTTAATGTCTCTAAATCATGGGGTTTTTTTATGATATTTAGAATTTTCTGAGCTCATGCTGGAATCTGAGTATTCCTCCCTCTGTGTGTATTTGCTAAATAAAGTCTTATTTGCATGAATGAGAATATTTCTGAAAGTCCTTGATTTGAATTAATATCTCCCTAGGTTGCCTGAAAGCTTTCCTGAATTGCAGAATCTAACGTGTCTTTCAGTAAATGACATCTCTCTGCAAGCACTACCTGAAAACATTGGGAAGTAAGTTCTTTGTACTTCATTACTTTTTAATTTTTTTTCCTTAATTGTTGCATTTATTGTATAAATTACTCACATAATTGTATTTAATACACCTATAAAATAATTTACAGGTCTATCTTTATTTTTTCTTTTCTTTCAAGTTGGAGGGGTCTGTTTAAGAAAACCCTAAAACATGGCATTTTCACTTGACGTTATCAGGCTAATGCAGAACCTAAAGTGTGTATGTGTGTGGTTCAGCTCTGTTCTTTAGGATTTAAAATAACTTTGACTTTTAGGTGCCAAATTAATTCGGTGTTTTGTCATGCCGATCTGACCTTTTGCTTTCCTAAGTAGACCATTGATCCATTATTGTGAACATGTCAGATGGCTTGCAGCTTAGCTCAAAACCAGGCAATTGCTGGCACAAGAACAGATGGGTAAAAGCTGGCTGTGATCAGGATGGAAATTAGAAGGTTCCTGACTAGCTATGGGAGCAGTCTGGTTTTGAAAAAAAACTCCAGTGGGAGCTGTGGAAATGAAAACTCATGGAACAGCTCTTAAGATGAAATTTTATAAGCTTTTAAGATGTTTGTTCACTCTGGAAAATAGAGCAGTGTTACAAGGGCAGACTTTCAAAGTGGAAGTGCGTGGAAAATGAAGTGAACAGTGTTTATCTGTCTCCTTTTGACTGAAATAAACATCCACACTTGCAGAAGGGAAATCTCTTTCCCTTATTTGAGAGAAGGGTATCTGTTCCAGTTTGAAGGAGAAGTAGTAATTCCATGTCTCCTCACTTAAATATATGAGAATGACTGTGCTGATTCAGCTTAAAGGCTCATCTAGCCCAGCTTCCTTCTGCAGCTGCAGTAAGTAGATGCCTAGTGAGGATTCAGAAGAAAAGTGTGTGTTTGATGGCTCTTCTTTCCATCCCCTGCCTGTTTCTGGTTCATAGGATTTCCTGAGCTTTGGATTTTGGTTTGTGTAATTGATAGCCCGTAATGAATCTCTTTCGTGTACTTGTCCAGTTTCTTCTTGGGCATATGTAGACATCTTTAGTATCCTCCCCTGGCAAATAGCTGCACATATCTATTACCTATTGCACTGGTTTGTTGTTAGTTCAGTAAAATCCAGATGTTTCTAGACTGAGGAGTCCTGCAGAAAGTATCTTAATAATAAGAGCTCCTGTGATGTAGTCAAGTTCAGACTGGCATTACATTAGCCACTTCCCATGGGTATGAAAGCTGTCAGCTGGCACCATGCCAGCTGCAACAGAAGTGGAAAATGTCTTTTGAAACCTCCCACAAGCACTAACAGGTACAGATAATGTATGCCCAGTGACTAGGGCAGAGTCTTACCTAAAAATTGCATGGGCCAGGACTTCTGTGACATTGTGACTGTAAAAGTTCACAAAACTTTTTGTGCAGCTTTTTCAGCACTGGCAGCTAAGAAAAGGCCTGTTCAGGCTTCGCATTTACTGAAAATCAAGGCAAAAAATTTGGGATCCTGCCTGATTCTGAAAATAAATACAAGAAACATGACAAGCATGACTCCCAAAAACATGGTGTGGATGGCTGCTTTGCAGACAGTAGCTACAGGAAGGTTATTGGCTTCCTTGAGAGCTCACTGGCTGTGGTGGCTCTGGCTTATTGCGTGTCCTGCCTCTCGCTTGGTAGTGTGAGTGGTGATAGCCTCTGTTTTGGAGCAGATGACTGGAAACACGTATGGTTAAAATGGGGATACCAGAATTTGTAGAGATGTTAATATGTGGAGCAGTGCAAGAAAGAAAAGTAAAAATTTGCTTCACACTGATCCTAAGCAGTTCATGGAAATGTTGTGATACTATTTCAGCATGAGCTCTTGCAGAACAGAGAAATGCAACCCATCCTCCCTCAAAGTCAGTATCTGATCCTCAATACTGAAGCTAAAAATCTGGGGTCCTCACTTGTGCTGGGAAGAGCCACAAGCTTGACCTGCTGGTCTTCGTGAGTTCTCTGGGAGAGACAGACTTTTATTCAAGTCTGACAGGCCTGCTTTGATCTGGGAAGTGTTCCCACATTAGCTGTTTACAAAAAAACCTTGATCTCATTAGTAGAAATTTTTATTATCAGGTTTATATTTAAAGAAGCAGAGACACGTGTGGAGCTGTTGTTTTTGCCTCATCAAGTATTCAAAATAGGTGGGAATATGTTGGGAAGCCAACAGGAAGCTTGGACTGAACATGCATAGTTTCCAACTCTGAAAAAAGATAATATTGCATGAGGGAAACTCATGGGATGTCCACCCAAAATGTAACTGTTCCTGAACTCTGTTGAGGAATGTCCAACAGAGAGATCCTGTCTGATTCCAACTGGAAATTATTGGGAGGTCTTGTTTGTAGTGAACTGGAACTTCAACCTGAAGTCCTTATGGATTACTTTCAAGAGTGAATTTTGCTTATGTTTTTAGAATTAGCTAAAGTATGAGATTTATTTTTTTTAGCTAATAAAGTATTAGCTATAAGTAAGAGATTTATTTTTTTTCAGTCTGGCTACCAACAAGTGAAACTTTCCTATTTTAGTTGGCAAACTTTTCATCATTTACTGCAAGTGAATTTGAGGGTTCTGCCAATCACCTTGTATTTGGTAAAAGCAGTGAAATGCTCTGTGGCTTCTCCAAAGGTAAAAAACACAAACTCGTACTTTTTGTTCCCTCCTTTGTTCTTATTCATCTGCTGGGACCCCAAAAAATGCTGGGAATTGAAAAGTAATGCTAATTTTGTTTCTCTGGCTGAGCGGACTATAAATAAGGCTCTAAAAGGTGTTTGGATATGTTTGCAAGTGCCTTATTTGAGTTTCAGTATGCTTTGGATAATAAAGCATGTTGTTATTTGATTGAATAAGCTGGACCTATATGCTCTGTATGAGATCTGTCAAATAGTGAGCAAACAAATACATATATTGGTGTTTTATTCTACTGTGGTTGGGCTTGTTTGGGGAAAGATTTGAAGTCCCTGTACTTGCTGCAGGTCTTCTGAGCACTAGAGTATGTGAAACCTTGGGGAAGTGCATCCTAGTTTCTTAGCAGTCTTACAGTACTGTCCAGGAAACTGCCTAATACAGCCAGTGAAATCTTTAACCCATCTTCATGTAGTACAGTGATCAGTGTGTACTTTGTGTCTTTTTTTTTTTTAGTGACCTCCTTAAAATCTTGTGGCAGTGCAAATTTGCCTTCCTGTCTTAAATGGGGAAAGCAGCGAAAGCAATGGCAAAGGTTTTACAAACAGCAGTACTTTAATGTTAGTAAGAAAGTTCTTACTAATGGCAGATAATAGACTTGAATTGCCTGGTGGTGAGCCCTTAGTGGAAGTGTGTCTTCCTTGTGAATTCAGATATCCAGTCTGTTTTCCCCATGGTCTGATGTATGAGTGCCAGTGTTCAGATTCACTGTCTCAGGCCAGTGTTTGAACTTGTTCAAACTACTCATAGGTAGAGTTCTGTCAGTACTTTTACTGTGCTGTTGAGAATTCTTCTGTGCAGACCTTTTATATTTTTGTTTCCCTTTGTATTGCCGAAAGGAGTATTTTTAAGAGTCACAAGTAGATGGTTGAAGAACATAGGCAAGGCCTTCCTTGACCTTTTTGTCTTTCCTCTTGCTTATGAGTAGCCATGCTGCGAGTATATCAACTTTTCTTACTCTGTGTGACCACTTCAGTGTGCTTTTCTGGTGCTGTTACATGCACTGACTGTTTTTTCTTGCTGGATTAAACCTACTTCTTTTAAGCTCATGTGTTGTTTCAGGGCTTTCTAGAAAGATTTGTGACAGACTGCTTTAGGACTGGAGAACAGACAAGATGTCCTAATATTACCAGTGCTGCTTCTCGTGTTTCTCTGTGATTTGTGTTCTCTTAACTCGTGGTTTGGTTGCTATCTGGAGTAAAACAGTGAATGCTAATGCATGGGAGATACTTAAGCTAATAATTAGGTGGGTGCAGCTTGGAGCAGGACTTGTCCTGTTGGCTAGTTGAACCATTTGGAGAAACAAGTTACACCATTTAAGCTGTGAGTAGGAGTGTCTTTTACAGCCTTTCTCAGTTTAATGAGAGCAAGTCTAATTTCCTTGCCTATTCTGCAGGGCTGTCTGTGTCTAGAGCTGCCCAACAAGCAGGCATAACCTGTTCCTCCCAGCATGGGTAACATTTAGGAATTTCCCCTTGCTTCTGGGATTATTTTTCTTCAATCCTTTCTTATTCACATAGCACTGAAAACACAGGGCATGACGTTTTCCTGAAATTGAAAAATCAGAGTACTTGTACATAAGGGGATTTGAATAAATTGGGATGTGAGGCTTCCTAGGGCATGTCTTACAGTAATAGCATGAATATTCTAATGCCCTGCACCTTTCTTGTCCATATGTGTTCATTCTGGAGTGTTGGCTTCAGCCCACTGTAATACTGGCTTTTTTCCCAGTAAAGATTGGTGCTTTTAGAGATCTGCATAGTGCTCATATGGCTTAATGTCTAGAAAGAGAAGAGAGATTGTGTCAGCTTTGTATGTTTATTTATTTGTGGTTCTCAGGCTTGAATGAGATCCAGGTACCTTCTTTGGAAAGCCTTTTATGTCTCTCTGATGTTTAATCTAACGTCGGACTCTCAGAACAGTGCATCACAAGGAATTGGCCTTAGCTGGAAAAACAGTCCTTTCAGCATGAAATGCATATTTGAAAAAGACAGTTACCCGTCACATTCTGTAGGGGTAGCAAAATCAACTAATTTCTTAAACGGCTGAAGCGATGGGCAGAGCTTCACTAGTGTGCTTTAAATTATGATTTAAGACCTGCTGCCCATTGGCACACCAGACATCTAACTCATACCCAGTTTTTAGTTGTCACCATTTTTTTAGCAGTCTTGTCTGTGCCTAGGAAAGGTAAAGATTACCAGTTTTTTGGTTTTTTTTTTTTGGATATTAAGCTTTAAAGTAAGAGATTATTCATGTCTGGCAGGTAGGGTATTTTGAAAGTTCCCTACATGGCAGATGAAAATGGCTTTCCTCTGCCATACACAACCTTTATTCCTCCCCTAAAAATGTACAGATGGTCTCCTACTCGGACTTGATCTCAAAATCCTGAAGATTCAGCAAAAGATCACAGAAATGTAATGATTTGTAGTATCCCCATCATTCACAGTCTTCCCCTCCCTCCCCCTCCTTTTTTTTTAAGACAACTTCACAGTCTGTGGTGCAAGAAAGTAGGATAGCTTTATTCTAGTTTCAGAAAGTTCTGATGTGGGGAGGGGTAAATTTCTTTAGATGTGAAGGATATTCTGATGCTGATGACTGATGAGTGTGGTTTACCCTCAAGCTGCAAGCAGGCTGAATGGATCTGTGGACCCTTACTACTGAAAGGGAATTACCAGGTAAGCAGAGATATTTTCCTCTTAACATTTGCAGCTAGCAGGTAGAATGCTGAAATAGGCATTTCATTATGAAAGTGAACATAATGAAAAGAATAGAACAAATGTTGCTGTGCTTAGGAGCATTGTTTTGCAGAAGGATTTGTTACAGGCATGCTTTTCAACAGTCATGGAACCACAAACACCCAGAGAGTTCGTGTTAGTTAGTCCCTGAGGGTAGTGGTTTTACATACATATGTGTAATTCTAGAGGTTTTGAAGTTTTCAGCAGTTTCTGAACCAGAATCTCTAATGTTGATCATAGAAGAAGTAGCTGGAGAATAAAAGATCTTCAAAGGCAAGGGTGACCTGCTCCATACGTATGGTCCAGAAGCAGATCAGAATGGCAATCCTTAGAATGGATTCCTGGGCCAGTCCATGACTGTGTTTTTCTTAGTGTATGCCTGGATATCTCAAGTGTAGATTACGCATCTGGTAGCATCACAGAGAATGGGAAATGTTCTTAAAATTGTGTGGAACAAGACAATGTAATTCTCTTTTCCGGTTTAGCGTAATAATGTCTGATTAACATACATGACACATAGTCTTACATGATACAGCAGAAGTGATGGAGAGGTTTATCTCACAAACACAGAAGGAGGATTATATGTAGGTGGTCTGGCTAGGCTGATACAAATAGTATTAAAAACTCGTACTCTGGCTTAACTGAATTTAGCATGGCAAGAAATAATTACTGAGTTTGAGTAAGTAGAGCATTCAGAGTTAATCACAGCTGGTTGGTAAATGACAAAACTGAATGTTAAGAACTCAGAAGTTTATTTCAGAAACACTAACAATGTAATAGTGAATGCAGTGCCAGCTGGCCTTTAAATAGAGGTGTTGCATCCTGTATGTTACACCAGAAAAAAATATTCAACATATATTTAGCAATATTTTTTAAAAGTGAAATACTTCAATTTGTGTTGCAGTTGTTGAAGATTGATGTTGCATGAGTGGA
>VZRQ01010869.1:357548-458620 GCA_013397975.1 Machaerirhynchus nigripectus
AGTGGAAGATATTTTAAAAATGAAATTTTGTTGTAATAGTGAATTGGCGTAGCCCTCCCAATCCATTTCAGTAATCTTGATCAGCAAATAAGAGAGTGTTTGGTTAAAGCATTCAAAAGTGAACAGGATGAGCTGTAATTACAAATTTCTTTTCTTCTTAATGATGCCTTTGAAATTCATAGGGAGTTCAGTGTTCCTGTCCATTTTTTGGTCCATGCTTCTTGCCATATGTGAGGGACTGAGTAGAACTGATCTCAGCAACTTGAAAGCCAAGCTTATGCAGGAAACTAATCTTAATTAGCAATTTAGACTATCTCTGTAACATATTTAGGGAATTCCTTGGCCATAAACTGTAGAACTTTACCGTATTTTTAAAATTTGAATGTGACTTGTACTATTGGCCATCTCTTGAGGCTTTCCCTCAGTTAGTGGCTGGTAAGATATTTATGCTTTTTTATCCTGTTTTCACTTGGGGAAGATACATAGCTTTTTGTGAGCGAATTAGCAGTATTGACAATTCAAGTAACTCACTATGCAAATGCACGTTCTCTGACTTTCAATGTCCTTGCTGTTTAAGTCTAAGATGAAAAAATTATCAACTTTACTTTTTTGGTCCCTATTTAAAATCAGTCTTCGGAAGGAGTATTTCCCCACCCTAATTTGTGTCCAATTCTCCCAGCTCTGTAGAAAATGACAAGCATTAAGAACATAATCCTTAATTTCAGGTTTTGTTACAAGAATTATTACTAGAATGCTGTTCTGGTTATCAAACTCTAGAAGTAGACTGCTGAGGAAAGCCTCATGCCTCTCCCCTGAATGTTACACACTTAAACTTTAGAGGAGAGAATAATGTTTAATTTAGATACAAGTTACATGAAGTTACTTTGCCTCCAAAGAGGAGGAGGAGGAGGAAAGCTTTCAAATATATTTCTGGATGAATGGTCTTTAACAGTACTGGTGAGACATAATAACAGTTTCACCAAAACCAAATCTAGGTACTTTGTTTTCTACTTGCTTTTCCAGATTCCCTTATATTCCGAGGTAGAACCACAGGACTTCATGGGTGTGAAGATCAGTTTGTTCTGAAATATGGAAGTCTCCTCAGTTATGAAATTAATACTTCCTGTAATTTCTAGCTCTTGTAAGAATTTCTGGCATTCAGTACCTAAGAATTTGCATAAATCACTCTCCCCTACTGCATGGTGTGGGCAGAAGGTCTCTTTTTCAGTTCTGTCAGATCAGTTTTACAAAAGTTCATTAGTGTTCTTTTTTACCCTCCACATTGTAAAACAAGTTTCTATGAGCAAAGGCAGGACTACTGTGCTATTTGTAGGTTACCATATAATGGATATGAATTCCAAGGTTGTTTCATGGTAACTTTGTCTCATTATATGCCAGCATTATGCAGTAGTCGGCAGCAAAATAAGCATGTAGGGTTGAACCTTTTAAGAAGGTGAGAAAAATGCATGCCTGGAGCATATAGACCACAAACGACATGGTTATGTGTTAAGAGACCCTTACTAATTTCTGGAAGCATAATCCATCCCTATACAGCAAATACTGCTTTTGTTGCATTGGAAATGTCATTACACCGAAAACCCACATGCAGCTGGTTGTTCAGACACAGGGGAGCTGTGTTGCTGGCAGGTATAGTAACAGTGGGTGAAATAAGGCAGACTCAGGGAAGAACTGAAGTGGTAGTTAACTCTGGAAAGGGGTGCATGCGACAGGAGCTCTTGAAACAATCCAACCTCAGGCATCTAATTTGATAGAATGGTTGGGGTTGGTTGGAAGGGACCTTCAGAGATCGTCTAACCCAAGCCTTCTGTTGTGGGCAGGAAACATCTTTCATTAAATCTGGTTGCTGACAGCCCTGTACTATCTGACTTTGGTTTCTAGAGAGGAAGCATCTGCAGCTTCTCTGGGTGTACTGTTAGAGTGTCTCACTGCTCTCATTGTAAAAAACTTCTTCTCCAGACTGAATAATGCCAACTCTCTGAATCTGTCCTCACAGGAGAGGTGCCCCAGTCCTCTCACCATTTTTGTGCCCTCCTCTGGACCTACTCCAGCAGGACTGTGCCTTTCCTGTGCAGGGGCCTCCTGGAGCTGGATGCGGTGCTCCAGCTGGGGTCTCACCAGTGTGGAGTAAAGTCACTTCCCTCGACCTGCTGGCCACACTTTTTTTATGCAGACCAGGATATGGTTGATGTAGGCTTGGGAGTTTGGAGATTTGGTCTTTACAGGGTCTGTGTGCAGCTGAGGAAACAGTCAAGAAAGAAGAGAAAGAGGCTTGTTTTGGGAGTGACGTGAAACAGGAGCCAAAGGTATATGCTGTACCTTCAAATGCTTATAGTCTGAGTAAGTGGTATTTTGAGAGCTGGCTAGTTAATGATTAACCCTCTCATTTTCTTGGGGCATAAAAGCTGCTAAACATCAGGTTCTCAGTGCATTGTTGATCTGCAGCTAGAAGCCTTGTGGGATGGGAGTAGCTTACTAGGCTCCTGTCAGATGAGTGGCTTGTCATCTAACAGGTGTGTCCTGGGGCAGGGTCATACATGTTACTGGTAGTTTTATTTGGCCGTGGGGATGGGCTGTAATATGCTTAAATATGGCTAGTTTTCATGCATTTTTATGCCATTGTCAAAGTACCACAGTTACCTTATCTCTTGGAAGATCCTTGAGTAGACAAAAACCCATGTTCCTTTTCTGCACAGAAAAAGACAGCAAATTGCCTAGTTTAGACTCCTTTCCTTCCCAATTTAGTGTCATGACGAAGGTTTTAAAGTGTATGTGCTGTATATCCAGGCAGGGTATCTAAGTACCAGTAATCTTCAGATGCTGTCCCAGTGAACTGGGGCCCTTTGGCTCTGGTGCACTGGCTGAACTGTGGGCTTAATGTAATTTCTGTATGCTGCATCCTTGAGCTGTGTTTCGGAGTCGTTGCTGCTGCTGCATAAAAAGTATAATATCAGACCATATTCAGAATCTGTCTAAGGTGTTCTCACCTTACCTATCCTTACTGTGCAGGACCTTCTCTTGTTCTGTATAAATACGGGGACTATGCCCACTGTCCTGCCTTTCATTTCGCGGTTTTACAAATGTAAGGAAAAACTACATTTGGGATTTTATATTCCCCTAACCAGCTGAAACTTGCTGGAAAGGGTGCAGAGCGGGCCATGGATTTCTGCAGGTGCTTTAGATCTTCATCTCTTCCAACTTTGCTTCCTTATTTCCCAAAGCCTGTATTCTTGTCTTGCTGGCTCAGCTGTATGCTGCTTTTGACATAAGGTCCAAAAGTGTAGCTTGTATTACTCAAGAGAAGGGCGTTGTTCAGTTTTTATTGACGGAGCATCTTTAGCTTTTATATCAGTTCCTTTTGTCATCTGTCTTCATTTTCTCCTAGCTTTTCCCACATTTCTCATTCCACTTTTGTAATTTCAACTTTTTTCTTTTTCCCACAAGGAAATAGCATATGTCTTATCATGCTTCCCAGTGCTTCTCTCAGAAACCTTTGCTAGTCTGTGCCAAGGGCTTGGGTGCTCCTAGTCTTTTTGCAGGGACTGGGATAGAAATGGGATGTCGGGTGTTGTCTGTTGGCTGCCTTCTGTCCCCACAGACAGAGGAATGTGCTGCAGCTGTCCCTCAACGGTAAAGTGCTAGGGTAAACTCACAGCAGTTTTGTGTTTTATAACGTTATGAAACATAGTACATTTAATGTATGCGGTACACTGACAATGTCGTTTAATCCAGGGCAACTATGGAATGTCTGTCTCTTTTTTCTTTGTTTTGTTTTGTTTTGTGTTTTTTTTTTTTAACTTCAGTGATGTTGTTTTACCTATTGCAATGAATCTCTGTTGTTTGCAGAGTCATCTGTCTGTAAAAAGGTTGTTTTGTAGAACATGGTGGTGCTGATAATCTTGTAATCAATCCAAACTGACTTGCTTTGGAAGAAAAATAACAACAGGCTTTGTTTCTGGTTTTAGCAGATGATTCTAGTCTAACTTTTGTTTTGGAGTAGACTGCTGCCATTCATGAAGGAGTATTTGTGGTAGTCCCTGTCTGTAGATTGTGTTGGATTGCGCGTTTCTCTCTCAAATCCTCACAGGAATGCTCAGCAAAGACACTTCCAGCATTTATGTCTACTTTGTTGCTATTAGTTCTGTTCTCAGTTATTGATTTCACATTCTCTTCATTCTTCTAGCTCACACAATTAATACCAATATCTACAGTTACTGTTGGTAGAGTGCTGAACAAGTATATCTGGTTTATACTGAAACCGACATTTTTAGCCATGTTGTACCTTTAAATTCAACTTGGTTCCACCCTTACACCAGAAATCATCTGGAATGCTGAGATGCAAAACTTATAATTATTTCAGTTAACTTCATCCTCTGCCTGGTTGGCCTGTTTCCTTGTGCTCAGTAATTTCCCACACATGCTCAGTGTTCGAGGTGTGTGTGGTAGCTTTTGTAGTGAGAATTACTACAATATTAATGCTTTTTACAAGCTTCAGTGAAATAGTATCTTCTGACAGTGGTGGTTTTTTTGTTTGTTTGTTTGGTTTTTTTTCTGTTGGTTTTTTAAAATCTTTTTGCTGTTGTTTTGTTTTTCTTTCTCCTTTAGGATATAAATTACATTTACTTGTGCATTTTCTGTTGGATTTTTTTTGGCGGGGAGCCAGGACTGTTTGTTGGAAAGCAGCCTGCAATGCTCTGTGGTGCATTTGCGTTTCTAAATGCAGTTGGTGAACAGCTGCTCATGGAACTGTCTTTAGTCTGAGTAAATTAGATTGCTGTTGCCTTTGTGTTTTATGATAACTTCCCATGACTGATTTTTCTCTACAAGATGGAGATTAGAATTAGGGAAAGATTCTGGAATCGATATGGTATGGCTTGCTTTAGTTCTTTTCAGGGACTTTGGAAATACCAGACTGACACTGCACCTGTACAATTAAGGGCATAGGGAAAAAAGCAATTGTTTCATTTAGTATATTGTGAAAAATAGCTATTTGTAGCTGAAAAGAGGAAGGATAACACTTTCTGGAGAGAGTGTTACTAAGTCAGAAAAGATATTTGAAAAATAACAAGTCATGTAGAATTTTTCTTGTAAAAGACTTAAAATTGTGTTTCTTAACAAAACTTAAAATCAAAGAAATGTTAGTACACCTACAATTTGTTACGAAGCTGTTAGTGAATGTAAGGATGAGCTATACCTCTGCTTTTTAATGTAGTGGTGCTTCAGTACATCAGCATGTCTTTTATATGATACTATTTTATACGATAGCTGTCACGTTTTAGGTTGCAGCACATAGGTTTGCTGGGAGCCATTTCTGTAACTAGTCAAAATGTAAGACTAGTAAGTCACGAATTTCCTTGCATTTTCTGACCTCTCTATCAAATAGATCCATCTTAAACGTAGTGTTTCACTCTAATGATGCAGCTTTGCTGGTTTAAACTTCATAGAGTTAGATCTCTGTATTGGTGGGAAGCCTAATATTGCTTACTGGGGTCTGCTTACACTGAATTTGGACTCAAGACCTTGGAAGAAGTAGAAAGGGTAAAGGAGTGTGGGGCAGTATCTTTTCTTTTGTTCCAGGGTAGAGTTAGGGTTGTGAGCATGCTGTGAGTGAGAGTAGCTGTAGAGCAAATAAAGCATTTCTCCCTCAGAAAGCTGTGTCATTAGAGATGAATAAGTAATCTGGCAGGTGGCTGGCTCCCACAAGAAGAGAACCTGGGCTGGGAGTGTGGTGGGCCACAGTCACTCTGCAAAGTATGGTTGGACGCTCACAAGGTACTCACAAGGGCACAGCTGCCAGTGAGTGCTCACAACAATGCCTTCCTTGCACCTTCTTGGCAGCTGTACTGGCCCAGGGGTTTAAGGGGATTTATTCTGTGTTGGACTGGGGATCTGTGTTACTCTCCTTGCTGGGTTATTTTTAAGCAGGATCAATTTCCTGAGCTGATTCACTGGCCTGCCCCAGTCTAATGATATGATGAGGCTGGTTAAGATGGTGGTTCCCAAGTTCTTGCTGTTGAACATGCTTTTCTGACAAAGATTTCTGTTCAGCCACAGCCAAAGTGGTGTCTGAGGTACGAAAAGAAATTAAGAGATTGCACCATTTTACTCATCAACACTTCAGCGTGATGGGGAGGGAGATAAGTAGATGTGGGGTAAAACACAAGATTACAAGGCAGCTTGGAGGTGTGCACATCCTTTTTGTATTCTCTTGATAAAAATGAATCACAGCCCTTACCTACTACAAGCTTGAAGAGAAAGTGGAAAATTCAAAGGAAGGCTGAAATAAGTTTCTAGAAAACCTGTAAACACAAACATAATGGCAGTCTGTGGGTGGCAATGTGAGCAAGATCAGACCTACATACCTTTTGCAGAGAAAATGGTTCTCCATCACCCTTCTCCTCTCCCCCTCCACTGGTTTGGTTTTCGTGAGGATGTTGGATACCATGTCCCATCTTGACGTGTGTTTTATAGTGTTAAAATTTTTATGTGTAAGTTTTCTCTTGTGTTGTTGGAATGATGGCTTGCTTATTTCTGTCAATGATTTTGAGTCGCAGTAGCAGAGTCACTCTCACTTACCTCATAATTGAATTTGTAATAGACTTCCACTAAAGTATCTTTGCCTATATGGTATATTTTAGCTGTACCTCTGGAGGAATACAGAACCCGTTGGGTAAATTGCACTTGCTGTAAAAGCTGGAAGGGGCTGCTGAGACTGTAATCCAAGCTCCTGTGAGATTTCATTCACTGTTTTTTGATTGCAGTATGAAATCGGTGCATGAGATGAGGATTTATTTTTCAGACACCATCAAATTCAATCCATGAAAAATCTTCTTTCCTGTTTAATTAGTCATTACATCAATGCTGTTGCTTTTCCCTGCTTAGATAACTGTATTGAAGTTGCAATGTGAAAGTTTTGGGGTTTTTTTTTGACGTTTAAGTTTTATTGAGGTTATCAGCTGCTTTTTTTACTGGAGCTAACTAATTATTCTGTAATTTGGTAAACTGGTATTGTTTGAGATGAGAAAATATTTCAATTTTATGTAGTCTGAATGCATGGACTTGTTTTTGTGTTCTTTTCTTTTTTTCTTAAAGTGTACAAATTTAGAATTAACATCTGTTTCAAATTTAGTGGAATTCTTGTTTTTTGTCTAGATTTTACTCAAGGCCTAGTACACTCTTCCCCTTCCCTGCACACCAGGGCAGAACATAATTCTGTTGTAGAAAACTCCTTATATGCAGTCACCATATCTGATTTTCATTTTTCCCTGGGATGTTGGAGGATTAGAGCAGATTATAGTGTTGGGATAATGTCTGACTCCTTGTGTTCCGTTTAGTCATAAATAAACCCCTGAGAAATCTGAATGTTGCTATGGTGATGTTGGTAAAAGCCTGGGATGTGGGTAAGTGAGCCGCTTAGAAGCATAATGTCACTTAGAGTAATGAGCAGGCTGTCATTAGGACAGTGATGGGTTTACCTGGTGCTCTGTAACTTCGGTAGCCCATGCCAGATTCTGAAGGCGAGTAAGTAAAAGCAATTCAGGTATGATATACTCCGTTTAGTAACTTGCAGCTACAAACCTTTTAACAAATGGAAATTTGTGTTTTGTGTGTTTACTTTCTAGCTTTAATCTGTTGAAGTATCACAGAGAAACAAGCAAAACCTTAGTCTTCCTATTCTGCCTTTCACATGATCTGTTTGAATTTAAACAAGAAGAATCATTATAACAACCTCTTTTAAGCTGTGTAAACGCAGACTTTTCTTCTTAAAATGTGGAATATAAAAAGTAAGATGGTATTTTGTAAGATTGTAAGATACATTTCAGATGGTATTAAAATGTGTTTTTTGGGGTTTTTTTTTCAGTCTTTATAACCTGGCTTCACTGGAACTGAGAGAAAATTTGCTGACATATTTACCTGAGTAAGTCACATTGCATGTGTTTGATTATATTAACATAAAATGTTCTTATTCTTAAAATCTGCTAACATAATGAAACTAAATGACAGCTAGAAAAAATATTCCAAGCCAAGTGGAATTGGAATTCCAATTCCAAGCCAGCACGAGATACATCTTTCTTTTAGCAACATCTACTTACATCCATTACTTCTAGTTGTACTTGATCAGTAGCAGGAGTCTGCAGTCTGCATGGATTGGCTTTGTTCTATAAAAAAGTATTCTGTATGAAATACAGCAGCACCAAACACGTCCTGCACGCATTGAACAAGCCCATCTGCAGTGGGAGTGCTGGTTTGGGTTGTTCTCATGATGAAATTTTGCATCTGTGAAAGTAGGGCAGTAAGATCTCCAAGACTGTCACTCTAGACCTTTATAGCATTTAAGTAAGTGTTTTTATTCAGGGCTGAGCAGCCAAAAGCTTCTCAAACCTGGAGATGAATCCTGTGGTTGCGAGCTAGGCCTTCTGATGTCTGACTTCACCCACTGAGATTTCTGGAGAAAAAAGTTATCTAGATGTCTCTATAGTGTCTGTATTGTGGCAGAGGAATTGGTGGTCTTTTGTTAGACTAATTTGGTATCTTATACTTTGGGGATCCTTTTTGTCTGCCTAGAAGCAGCTTCTTCTTTCTCTAGTGAAGGAGTTTCCTTCCTTCACTATCTGGTTGCTTCTTGCAAGAGTTTTGGTGACTCCTGTTGTGCTTGTTTAGATAATCTAATAGATACTGTAAAAGATTTAACCTGTTTTAATCAGAATGGCTTCCCCAGTTGCTTTGGGGTCATTTTTTCCTGTCAGTCTACCCAGTGCCTTGGTTGTGGCTGTTGATAGCAGTGAGCCACAAGACACTTTAATGTCAGTGGTCAGAAGGTAGGAATTGCTAGCTAAGTTTGGCCATGCAGTGTCAGAATGAAGCTATCACAAATGTTGACAGTTTTATTGCTCCTGGAAAATTCTGACTGTCAGTAACGTAGTTGACAATTCTCTCTGGTTTTTGTGCTGCTGCAGCTTTAGAGAACGTAAGCAAGAGCTCTACGACAGCCTAATTTTGAAGGGTGGCCCTTTTTGTCTGTTGGTTTGAACTTCTTTTACATCCTTTTGTGCTTCCCTCTACAGTCTCAAAAACTGAAGTATTTCAGAAATTGATGGATCATGCTGAGAAGACAAATGATGGATATTGAGTCTTGAGTCACAGTTATGTGATCACCATGGGGAATTTTTATCCAGTTGCATAACTGTAAATTTCTCCTAGAAATAAATCTAACTGTACTAAAGTATGTGGCATTTGCTACCCCAGGGGACTTATTGTTAAAATAAAAAAAAGTAATGATTTGATTGCCTATACTAAGTTTTTAAGTTTCAAGGGCATACAGTTACACTGACAAACCAAATTATTTTTTCAGTAAGATATTACTGCACACAGTCTGTGCCTGGTAAAATAACTGTCTGCTTCCACTGCATTGTAATTTGAAATTCAAGTTTCAGTAAAATGAGCTTATTCAAATACATGGGGTTTCTGTTGCTTTAGTCTAATGTGGTTTTGTTTTGACTTATCTCATCTCACAGATCACTTGCCCATGTGCAGCGACTAGAAGAACTTGATTTAGGAAACAATGAACTTTATCATTTGGTAAGAGAACATGCCACTGAAGCTGCACATTGGTCTTGTTTTATGCATCATTTTGATTAAATAGGTTGTAGGATGTCCAGAATTGAAGAAAGACACATGTATGGAGGGAGAGTCTTTTTATAGGTACAGATGAATTTTTGACAGTGAGCTGGTGCTTTCATATCTGCTTAGTCTTGTTCAGTACAGTATCACTGTACTCAAAAAACTGCAGTTGATCTCTAGAAAATGAGAGCACGGAACAGCTTTTTGTATGGAAATAAAAAGGAGTGGAGGGACACAAACTCGTGTCTGTGGTTGCAGTTACAATTACCACGTGGACTTGTGTCAGGAGCTGGATGGACTAAGCACAGATGAAAGCTCAATTTCCGGGGTGAGAGTAGGAATCTTTGGGAAAGGGCTGAGCCAGAACTGTTGAGGGTTGAAAGTTCCTACATTGTTGCAGATTGATCTACCAAAAATATATCTGTCATCTCCCTTAAGGTGACTCAGGTGAATGTTGGATGGATTTTTCAGTATGTCAAGGCTGCACAGGCAATTTGTTAGTGCATGCCAAGTAAAGAATGGCAGCTTATTAAGCTATAGCAATTAATTTGTATGATGGAGTTCCCAAATGCTTACAGTCACTACTTCTAACCAAGGTACCTCTGAATAGTGCTTGCAGTCAGAATGGGGTTACTTAGACTGTAATTGTTGGGTAGCTGTTTGTTTTTTACTTGAGGCTTCTATGCCACTTAACTTTACTGCTTTTTATGTTATAGCCAGAAACAATTGGTGCACTTTTCAATCTTAAAGACCTTTGGTTGGATGGAAACCAATTAGCTGAAATACCTCAGGTAAAAATGAGCTCTGCTGATACTGTTTTGAAGATGCTTTTAAAAGAAAACCTTTTCATTCATTCCTAAAGGGAAGTGCTTTAAAATGGAATATTTTTCTCAGTCCACTTTGCCTGGGTTTGGTTTTGGGTGTGTAAGGGTTTTCTCTTAATAAGTTCCTCTGCAAGGGATTGGCCGTGAGACTGTATGTTGTCAGAAATTTTCTTTGAAGCATTTTGACAAAGGAATTGTTTCCTAATAGGCACATTGTTCAGTTTGTAGGATGACACATCCTGTTCATAGTTCTTGCCCTAAGATCAGGGAGCCATTAGTTGTCTGAGCTAACCCCAACCTTGTGTATCTATCTGAATTGCAGTTTTAAAAGTTCTGAGTGTGAATCCTTTTCTTTTTTGTCATCTTCCTCCATTTAAGCATGATATTTGGAAGAAGTACTGTTATGGAACTGTTGCCATAAATAGAAACTTCGGTTTATTCAGGCAAATCCCCCATCTGACATCAGTCAAGGGATGAGGGAACTTAGCATTTAAAGCTTACAGCACTCTAAATTCCCTTTCTTAAGAACTTTTATAATACGTGGGATGGTTCCTTTTCCCTCTTTTTCCCTTCCAGCCAAGTCAAAACCTGTTTTTCTCTGTTCCTCCTGCAGTTTGCTGTTACTTGCTGTATGGATCTCATTGTCAACTGTGTGTCTTGGAAATCAGTTACAGTTTAGTGGGTTTAGTTGACTTTGTTTTTGTTGGCTTGGCCTAATAATGTTTTAACTAGAGATGATAATTTGTAAAAGATCAAGCGTGACTTCAGCAGCCATTTTTATTAAAATTGACCATTATTGTGGTCAGTGTCCAAAGGATGAACGTGTAGTATAGAGGGTATGTGTTTAATGAAAGATTCTCTTGAGAGGCAGACATTTCAAAAGTAAAAGAACCGATCTTGTAAGTTAGGATCAAGGCCGTCGCTGTATGAAAATTTCATATATGTAAAAGTAAAAGGCACTTCTTCCTCAGCCATTCTGTTCTCTGGAAGGTGATTTGGCTGACTAAAATCAGATCTATTCTCAGGTGTGTGTAGGGATGCGTGTGTGCATGGGGAATTGGGGGATGCTCTGACAGCTAATAGAGGCAAAGGTATTTCTCTGTCTAATGGTTGGATTGCCATGGTAAAAAAATTTAAGTAGTCAGTAATAATAGTAGATGATGGCAGTATAACTTGGCAGTTCAGATGTGCTTGCCAGAGCAACACCCCCAATTCCTATTTCTACTTTTGTTGTAGTTGGGAGATGTGAAGATATGAAATCCCTAGATGTCATGGCATGTTGCTGGAGCAGCCAGGAGAGACTAATCCTAATTTGCCTTGGGATAATTGGGAGGGGTAGAGTTTAATTATGTAGTGGTTGATAATCTGCCGTTCTGAAAAAAAAACAACTCTGCAGTCTTTACTTGAGGAAAACTCCAGGTTTGGCTGGTTCTTGCCTGGGTGTGCTCAGCATAGCTTGCCTGACTACTGAAGCCAGTTTAACAGTTAAAATAAGAAACTGTGACTGAATCACTTTGTTGGTTTATCATATGTAAAGTGTAATCATTTACTTTTTTCTGCTTTTAGAGGTCGTACAAAGAATGGACAATTAAGAGGTCATACAGATAATTGTTTTTCTTTGTGGAATTTCATTGTGATGGTACATTTTTCAAAATGCTTTCTTACGTGTTTGGGCATGACTTAAATTTTTTTGTCTTGTATCACAGGAAGTAGGAAACCTGAAAAACCTGCTTTGTCTGGATGTTTCTGAAAATAAATTGGAATGCCTTCCTGAAGAAATTAGTGGTCTGACTTCTTTAACAGACTTGCTTGTTTCTCAGAATTTACTTCAGGTCTTACCTGATGGCATTGGTAAGTACAAGGTGAATGCTATCACACAGAACCATTTAATCCACCATAACTGGAAGTCATTTGGTTTTTTTAAGTCTTTCTGTGCAAGAGATGAGCTTGTCTCAAGTTGTTGGTTTTGTTTTTTGCTTAGTATGAAATGCGTAGCTCTATTAATGCTGCATTTAGTTGTCTGCATAATGACTCCCTCATAATCCTCTTCTAGTCTTCACTTGATACATCCCAAACAACATAAAAGTTAATATGTCCCTTCGGTTCCCATTGTATCCATGTCACCATCAGAACTCTTTAACATTGTAAAATTTTAGCTTGTAACATGCTGTGGGTTACTTGATAAGACTGGCTGAAAGTATCACTACAAAAAATACAGAATTTTGAATGGCGATGTGTATTTATCTTTGATTGGACAATGTGATTAATCCTCTACTGAACCTAGTGGAAGACTGTTTGCCTTGCAGCCCATTAGTCCTTGCCTTGAGGAGTCGAACTAAAACTTTCTGTGTCTGACCCCTTCGATTGGGTTCAGTAACTGAAGAATGTTTCCTGAAGCATTGCCAGTGCCTTTTTTAAGGTGTATGTTTTTACCCATGCAGTAGTTGTGATAAGCAGTCGAACAAGCATTTTTGTCTCTACTCATCAACTGTTTTTCTGGAAATTTCCATGTTGTAGGAGTGCACCTTCTCCTTTAGAGGATGTTTTTTTTTTTCCCAAAATAAAGGGGTAGGGGAAGGAGGACTCATGAATGTGGTTTAACCACATTTAACATTTGGAAAAGAGTGGTCAGACCTTCCCCCTTCCTATATATTCTATATAAGGCTAAGAAAAGCTTCTCTAGAAGTTAGGCTTGGGAGAGTGGGGTGACAGCTGTGGGTCCTACAGCTGCCTAATGTGTGTTTGACAGAGAGTTGTAGCAGCCCTCTCTGATGACCTGTGCTGGCCAGTACAGTTGTACATCAGAAATGGAGCTGTAGCTTCTGAAAGTCAGCAGCCCTCGCACCGGGCTAGACAGAGCTTGTTGGCAGAAGTGAACCTTGCTGGTCTCTGTGGAAGCTCCTGGGAATTGCCCAGCTGATCACTGGATCCTTGGTGGGATTGGTGGATCTGCAGAGCTCTTGAAGCAGGGTTCTCACCAGTGCCAGTGGGTCAGGTCAGATGTGGCCATGTCTCACCCAGTCTCTGGAGCTCTGATGGAGCTCCAGCACCCCCCGGCAGCCTGTGCCAGTGCTGCACCACCTCCCACTGAGGAAGCTGCTTCTGCTGTCCTGCTGGGATGTCCCACGCTGCGATTTGCAGCCATTGCTGCCTCACCTGCCACCGCAGAGAAGAGTTTGGCTCTGTCATGTCCGTAACTGCCCTGCAAGTGGTTCTGGGCAGTTCCTAGCTGCTTCCTGGGCTGTCTCTTGGTGGGAGTCAACAAAGCCATCTCCTTCAGCCTCAGCTCATATGTGCTCTGGCCATCTTGATAACTTCCTACTGGACCCCTGTCACTTGAATAGGGGAGTTGAGGGGGAAGACAGGACATCATATGAAACTGAGAATGATTTTACAGGTGTGGTTTCACTAATTGCAAGTAGATAGGATATAGCAACTTCTATTGATGTGCTGGCTGTATTTAGTCCAGTTGATGTTTTTTTCTGGTAAGAGCTTACTGCTATTTAGTATTCAACCTGGTGCTCAGTATAGTATCCATGTCCTTTCCAGCAGCACTTTTGTATAGCTGTAACTTCCCAGGCTGTGCTGGTGCACAGGTTTATTCTGTCTGGGTGCAGAGCTCTGCACCTCTCTGTGCTAAACCTCAGGTTTCTGTTCAGGTGGCTGTCTTTTTGTGTGTAAGAGATCTCTTCATGATTTAGCATCATCAATGAATTTGATACTCCAGAGAATTACAGCTGTTTTGGACCACACAAGGATGGGAGGGAGGTGTCAGCAGCTAGTGTTGTCTCCTGAATTCTCTACCTTGGGCTCTGCCTGAGTCAGCTTCTGCACCAAAGACCATTCTGACACAAAGGAAT
The DNA here is from genome assembly GCA_013397975.1 of Machaerirhynchus nigripectus. NCBI lineage: Eukaryota > Metazoa > Chordata > Aves > Passeriformes > Dicruridae > Machaerirhynchus > Machaerirhynchus nigripectus. The sequence goes on from VZRQ01010869.1 coordinate 371,872, forward strand.
AGAACAAAGTGAGTTTTCTGCAGTGAAATAGTATTTTGTTCTCCATGAGATAATCACCTTCAAAGAAGTTTGATTTCTCATCTAAAGAATAAACTCGGGTTTCATGTCTGACTAACTAGGTTCCCTGTTAGGACAAAGAGACCTTGATCCTGTTTGGGTTTTGGCTGTCACTTCAGTGCAAGATGTTCTCACTGTGGCTGATTAGGTGGAGGTGATCATCTGAACACTTCTTTATTAATAAGCATTGTATAATTGAGGAACAAACAGATAATTTTCACTTGTTTATAGGCGTTTGAGTAGACAACGTCCTTGATGTTTACATGGGATATCATTCACACTGTAACTTTATTACAATTTGTTATGCTTAAGTGTTAGATATGAATGTTTATATTGAGTATTAATTCAGTGGTATTAAAACTTGCAAAAATAGTGCAAGCACTAAGTGACACAGTGCTTGGGTTCTTTTATTTTCCCTAAAAATTTTTTTTATTATTTTAGAGGATTTCTGGAAGTTTTGCAACAGTAAAAGTTTATGTAATTAAAGGTATTGGAGGATACTAGACTAAAAATCCATGTTGTTCTTTCTGTCCAGGAAAATTGCGGAGGCTCTCCATTTTGAAGGTTGATCAGAACAAACTGATTCAACTAACTGATTCAATTGGAGACTGTGAAAGCCTTACTGAACTAGTTCTCACAGAAAACCAACTGCAGGTAAGCATGGTCATGGCTTCTCAAATGGCAGGTGGTAATAAGACCTGCTGTTAAGTGCTGAATCACTTAGCTTATTAGGTTACTCACCTGTGCTACTGCTAAGTAGTGCATTTTCTTTAAATGCATGTTATTTCTTACCTGTTAAATGAATGCTGGAGATCAAGTTGTGTGTAGTAACAATCCGCCCTTCAAATGCGTAAGCAATTACTTCTGAGTAAAAAAACCCAAATATTCACTTCTGAGTCTTTCATGACCAGTGAGAGAATTGGAGCGTGCGGAGTGCAGGTATCACTTACTTACTGGGTTTTTTATGTGGGGGTTTCTGCTGTGTTGCATTATTGCCAGTTTTTGCTGTGCGTTATCTCGATCAGTCTTGCTGGAACTGAACAGAAGCCGTGAGCACTGAAGAGCTTGTAGTGCTCCTTGCTCTGCTGATCTGTTCTAGCCAGGTGTTAAATATGATATGTGGTCAATTAAAATCAAACCTCAGAATTCCTTCTGTTAGGTGTTTCCTTCCATTATTTTGAAACTTCATGTCACACTGACACTTGGAGAGTAGCTGTCTTTAAATAAACTAAGTTTGAGCATTTCTTAAAGCTCAGTTGGTGCTTGGTTGAGTTAGAAGCTTAAGACTGTTGAAAAGATGCCTCTCCAACAGTCAGTTCATAGCACCTGAGTTAGGAGATAACTAACCAAGAAGCAATTTTGGGAGTGTAAAGTTAGATAATACGGACATCCTACATGAGTGCATTCTGTACACAGCTGTTGTGTGTCTGTTGTTGTGGTGCAGAGATAATTAATGTGTGAATTTGTGTTAGAAAGTAACATTCCTGGACACTTGTTCTGCAGTATAAACCTTTGGATCTTCTTCGGAAGATCTGTGAGCAATGAGGATTAACTACACTTCAGTTTTGAAAGTGGATCAGACTGTTAATTAATTCTAAAAGCAAGTTAAGTGTTTTTTCCTGACTCTGTGTATTTACGAATTCTGTTTGTATATTATTTTGTTTTTGTTGGCACAGTCATTGCCGAAGAGCATTGGAAAACTAAAGAAGCTGAACAATTTGAATGCTGATAGAAACAAATTAACATCTTTGCCCAAAGAGGTAAGTTTTGTGCAGATGAGATTGTAGAAACAGAAAAATCTTGATTTCAAATGCCTACATGAAGTAGCCAGCAACTTTGGTCCGGTGGGTGTTCTTTCTGAACTGATCAAAACCAGAAATTTGCCACTACCACATCTGAACTGTGGTGATTTGGTGGCTTGGAAGTGCAGAACGTCTTTGTAGTTGAACAGAAAGGCTTGGATCTAATTAGCTTGTAACTAACTGGGATCTAATTAGGTTTTAACTGTTAATTCCCAGTGTAGATGTCAGGTCCTACACTATTTGAAGACTTGGGAGTTCTGGTACGGTGAATGCAACACCAATATGTCTCTTCTGCATGTAGTATGAAACTACTGCCACACTCTTCCTCACCTCACTCCTGTGACCAATATCAAAGGGAAAGTTTCATACTCTGGAAAGTGGCTCAGTGACTGTCTTGACAGTCTTTTTGGTTTTGGAGATCTCTGGACTACTTTTGCCCTTAAATATAAGGACCTGATTGTGACCAAGATACCTCAGATTTTACAGCTGTGAGCACTAGGACTTCTTGCCTATTGTAACAGTATGTAGAATGAAATCAGGCTAGAGTTTGTGTTGTGAAACTAAATAGATTGAAGGCTTTACAAGTTTAGTTTAGCAGTAAATTGTGGAAAAAAAGTCGGGAAAGCAGCATCCTGTGATTGAAGCATGGTGAGCTGGTTCTGTTTGTACTACTTTTTCTCTGTCTTTTTAATCCAAGTAACTCCCTCTTAATTTTCCTATCTAACGTGTCACTCTGAGCTTGTAGCTATATGTTCTCCACTTTCAGTCACCTAAGGAGCAGGGGTATTAGGTACTCAGGTGACAGCCAGTGGAAGGAAATTGAGAGGAGTATCAGCTCTGGCTTGCTTCCTTACGGAGCTCGGACAGCTCAAGAAGGAGGTATGAGAAGGAAGCAAGGTGGCAAGGAGATGGGGAAGAGCTGATTGTCTGAAGAATAGGGATCAAGCGGGGCAGAGGATGCTGCTGTGGCACTGGCAGCAACAATTCCAGTGTTCTGGGTCTGCCAGAACACAGGCCTGCTGCCACAGGCCATTCACCTGATCGGGGGAAGTTGAGGGAGGAGACTTGTGAGTACTGCAGCTTTTCTAGCAGAACAGTGTCTTCTCTGCAGCGGCACTTCTTGTTCTGAACAGAGAATTGTTACAGGGCTTACCCAGACAAGGTTGCATGATTGCTAGCAAGAGGCAAGACCCTGGGAAAACTGTCTGGGTTGGTATGTGATGGCAGTTTTCATCTTACAGTATGCTGAGTTGGAAAAATCCCATCAGGATCATGAAGTCCAACTCCTGGCCCTGCACACGACACCCCAAGAGTCACACCATGTACCTGAGAGCATTGTCCAAACACTTCTGAACTCTGTCAGGCTTGGTGCTGTGACCACTTCCTCGGGGAGCCTGCTCCAGTGCCCAACCACCCTTTGGGTGAAGAACCTTTTTCTAATATCCAACCTAAATCTCCCCTGGCACAGCTTCAAGCTATTCCCTCAGGTCCTGTCACTGGTCACCACAGAGAAGAGATCAGTGTCTGCCCCTCCTCCTCCCCTCACGAGGAAGCTGTAACTGCAATGAGGTCTCCCCTCAGGCTCCTCCAGGCTGAACTGTCCAAGTGACCTCACCTGTTCCTCATACGGCTTCCCCTCAAGGCCCTTCACCATCTTTGTTGCCCTCTGTTGGATGCTGTCTCAATACCTTCTGATACAGCTTAATACCTTTCTGATCTTGTGCTCCTTCAGCAGAAGACTTTCCATGTCTTTACAAAGGACTTTAAATTAATACATTACACAGGTACGGTACAATACCTGTACTTGAGACGTGTGCAATTTTACATCTACTCCACTTTTGAGCAGAATTATTCTGAGTTTAGCATGGAAGGTTTTACTGGTACATTTTATTTCCAGATTGGCCATTAATAGCTTGTGTGGTGTATAAGCACTTTTCTCAGTTAATGGAATACATGGTATTGGAGGTGGTGCTTAAGGGCAATCAGTGTGGCTTGGGAGGAGCAGGTGAGAGGAGAAGGCTTGGCTGCAGAAGCCGGTAAAGCAGGGGGAATATGGACTGTGTCTGTTTGGGGCGGTAGTGGGGTCAAGAGCTCAGCTGAGAACACTAGAAGGATTAATACTCAGCAAGATACTGCAGACTTGGATGCAGTAATGTTTTCAGAGGTGGAATGTGTTGCTCAGTTGGCGAAGGGAATACCCAAGGGTGAAGTGAAGAATGAGAATGTGTCTAGAGAACTTAAGTGCACATGAGAGAGAGAGGGAGGGGGACACCTGCATAGAAGTGGAATGAAGACAGGGCTGAGCCTGTGTTTGGAGAAGGTGAATAATGAGGAAATGGAAGGTAGTGTCTGGAATGAGGTGAGCTGGGGAGTTGTGGAAGTCCAGGAAATAAAAATGGGAGAGGGTGGTTCCCAAGGGAGCTTGGCAGGGAAACAGAGGAAGCAGAGCTCTTTGGCTCCCTATCAACGACTTTGAAATAGAATTTTTGTTTTTCCTTTAAAGGTGTCCACACCAACGTGTCTTTCTCATTAGAACAAATGCTTTGAAATTACATGTAATGTAAGGTTTTATGTTTTGCTCTGTGGATATTTAATCTTTTATTACTTAATTTTAGAGGAAGTCAGCCCTTTTCTAACTGCAGGGTCATCTCGCCCTTGATCAGTGCATTTGAATTCCAAGCTGGTAACGTTAAAAGTAGAAAGCATAAACAACTGATGGCAATGGTGTGCCTCAAAAAACCTGCTAATATGTGTGCATTGCAGAACCTGCTATCTAACTAACAAGACTTTTCAGTTTCAATCTTTCAAGTTTCAGTTTGAATTCCTTGGGCCTTGGCTGTACAGTAAAACATCTTTCACTGAATGTTTTTAGAGCGCCTTCTTACAGTGCTGAGATGGTAGTTTCAAAAACAAAGGAATCTGCTGCTCTCTGCTCATGTTCCATCTGTTCCTGAAGCTGCATTTTCTTAGTATAGTATTTTTCTTAACCAGCAGCATTTTGCTTTAAACCAAACATGAAGATGTCATAGTACAGGTTTTCTGTTTAAAATTCAGAGGAATTAAGTGAAGAGTCACATTTCATAGCTCTAAAAGAAAAATGTTCTATATAACTGAGTGCACAGGTATAACAAGTGCTGTTTGCTGTTATGCAAAGCATCGACAGGAGCAGCTTTAGACGGCTGATAATGGCAAAGATTCCAAATCTGAGTTTCCCTTTGGATGGCAGGGGGGAACAATTTGGTGTCTTGAGTGAAACGTTCAGTTACCATTTTCGTTCTCATCGTCACTGACTTGGAAAAAAAATAATACAAAATGCATTGGTAGTGCACTTAGGGAAGACAAAAATGTGCCACCCTTTTTCTGTCTGTTGGAAGGCTCTGCTTGACAGTGAGAAAGTATACTATGTTTTCTGTTTATTTTCGTCTTAAACTGACCAAGATTTAAAGCCAGGCAGAAGCCTCTGCGAGAAGTAATTTTCAACACCCCTGCCTGCTGTGTGTTGCTTAAGATGTCTCCTGAGACAGTATGGCAAAGACCGAGGTCTTGGACCTTTGCACATCAAAGTTGGCACTTGTACACTGGTTCCCCCGTCACAGAAGCAGAGCTGGATGCAGAAGTAGAGTATGCAGTGCAGATATTTTTCCTCAATATGTTTCCCTCTTTTCCTTTACGTGCTTTTCTTACCTTTTCCATTCTTTCTCTGCCTTACAGAGTGCTAGAGCAGCTGTGCATATGTGGTCTTCACCCCTATAAGAAAAGGATGTGGGACAGGCTGTTACTGTTTTCTGTTGGAGAGGGACAAAGACACGGTCTTGCAATGTGTGTAGAAAAAAGTAGAATTCAGCTAGAGAGAAGACTACATGTACCCAATACTGTATCTGCTTGGTGTCACTGTCGTTTCATTCAGAATTATTCCCGTAGCAAAGACCACGTCTATAGATAGGATGGTGGAAATTATGTGCCTACTCTAATGTAGCCTGGTGAGATAATCTCTGAGTTTTAGCTTTTCTGTGGTGGTGTGTGTTTTTTTGGTGCTTTTTGGGGAACGGGATAGAAGGATGTTGTTTTGGTTTTGTTTTGTTAACAGTTTAAGAGAATTGGATTTTGAGTCAATGTGTTAAACCATTACATTGCAAGATTGTTTCAAGGCACACTTGTAAAACCATTCTTTATCTTTTGGTGTAAAATTTCTTGACTTGGGATTATTGAGGAGTTGGTATGCAAATACACCTTCAAAGTTTACTGGTTGAAAGGTTCTTCTGTATTGTGTGCTGATAAAGGTAGAACGTGGAAGAACTGAATGTCTGACCAAGGCTTGAGTCACTGACAGATTTCGTCTTCAGTATCTCGTTTTGCAGTCCCTCTCTGACTGAAGTGGTGAAACAGACTTCAGCAAGAACTGAGAATGTCTAAACCTGTTCATAGTTACAAATGTTTTTCCCCTTAAACTTGAAAGACCTGCCTGGTGACTTTGTGGTATTGAAATCCCACCCTGGCACAGGAATGCTGATGAAACTGGTGTGTTGATTTTGGCACTTGCATAAATAACCTCCTTGGAATGTTTTCCAGTTTATATGCTTTTGTTAATGAGTCTTTACAACCTGCAGAGATCTGGTAATGTGTCCTTCCTGGCTCTGAGGTATATTGTGACAATTATTACTCCAGTAGGTAAAACTACAGGGTTGGGTTTTTTTTTTTTGCATCAACTGTGCTTTCTAGATTTTAATTTTTTAAAGCAAGTTAGGACCGATTTGTTTTTTCTGGTTTTAAGTTTTGATGTCCTGTCCCTTCCCTCATTTGTGTGGAAGTATGTGTGTCTCAGAGGAAAAAAAAAGGCACTAAGGAAAAGTGCAGGAGTACTTGAGTCAGAGGGCTAAGAAGCTGTCTTGGTGAGCTCCTCTCCTGCTGTTCGCCAGTGGTGCAGGAGGTGTTGAAGTGAGTTTACTGAAGATTTTCCTAGCCAATTTAAAGTTAACAATAACAACAGAATAATAGTTAATGATAGTGAATTGGGCAGTTTTTTCCACACCTAAATGTATTCTGTGTTTGCAGTTAAAGAATTAGTATACTTTATGTGGAGCCAAGGAAAATTCTGACTTAATTTTCTTTGAACCAAAACAAAATTTTGGCTATGACACTGGAAAAATTTTACAACACAAGAACTGTGTTTAAATTGCCACTATATTTATCAGACTTGTTTAAATCTGTAAGAGTTTTGGATGCTGACAGCTGTTTTGAGAGTTGCATAAAAGAGATGCATCACTGGACTTTTAGCTAGTCACACGACAGCTGAAGACTAATCATTACAGTATTTGTCATAATGTAATTTTTTTGCATTGCTTATACCTGTGTGAAAGATGCTAACTGGTAAAGGACAGAAGAATTGATTCACAGCTTTTGAGTAGTGAACAGAGGCTGGTATCTACTTGAGAGTCATCAGAAACACCAGCAGAAAAGCGATGTGTTAAGACTTGAAGTTCTGGAGGACTGTTTAAGATGGACTAGTAGTGGGTATCTGAATGGCAAAAAAGCAGGAGGGTGAAATGCTAAATGCTGGTCATGATGAGAACATGGGGGGCAGTTTTAGCAACCAAGCTGACATCCTGTCTATGTGTGTCCAAGCCTTACTGCTTCTCCGTAATGAGGAAGCTGTTAGGAAGATGAAGCTCAGACTGAGATAGATGAAAAGAGCAGTAAGATCGTTGTTTAAAGGGTTAAAGGTTTGTGTGGAACCAAGAGGCCTCCTAGTGACGCTCATCCTCTCAATCAAGCTCATCTGAATGCAGTTGTGTTCCATCTTCATAGTATCAATGATCTTAAAATTAGCACTTCATAGGAATGACCATTTACTGCCTGACTGATGTGTGGGTTTTGTTTTTGTGGCTTTCCTTTTGGTTTTTACCTAGGCTTACTGTTCTTTGGAGTTGGTGTGATGTGACAAGTCAATAACCCTTAAACTAAAGTTGCTAAAATGAACTAAGTCTCAGGAGTATGACTTAGGCATGCACAGCTCATGCGAGATCTTTTCCTGATGTCCTGCTCACAACAGAAGAATGTGAGGACTTCTTTAAGCCTCCAGTCCTTGGAACAGTTACTCACGTGCCTAGAACAAAGCACTTGCTTGTCCCCGTTAAGTGAAGTCTGTGCTGGAAATGAAGCGTGTGCGTGACTGGTGAATGGGTTTGTGGCCTCAGCTGTGTCCTTGGTGCGTATGCGGTGGTTTGGCACAGGTTGTTGGGAGCATGTGACCCTCGGAGAGCGTGGCTCTTCCTCAGTTAACGACTCTGAGCCAAACCAGCGACGTCCTGACACCGTGTTACTTCATGGTGGCCACAGAAGTGTTTTCCTTCCCGCATGCCATGCAGTGTGTGCACTTTGCCTCCGTGGTACTGCTTCGTGTTTAGGTTTTCAAACATCGGACCTGATGTCTTTCTGTACTGCTGGATGGGTGCCATCTTTGTTTGAAATGACAAAGATATTAGTTGATTTTTAACTGTCAGCTTGTCTTTTTTTTCTTTGTGATATCTCACTTGATGCTGCTTGTTAAATGCTGTCTGCATTTTCTAAAAATAGTTTCATTAAAAAAATTCAGTGTCTCTTTTTTAGCTACCCTACTACCCTATTAAAATAGAAGGTCTTCACTACCTTTGAATGAAACAATCTTTGAACAACAGCCTGTTGACTGATAGAGAGCAAAGTTAAATTAACTCAAGTTTAAATGATTTAGGAGTTGCAACCCTCTTTGGCAGTAGAAGAATGTATGTTCTGTCTCCATTTGTTGGCATGCTCTTGTCCAGTATGGATAAAGAAAAATAAATTGAACATCTCTTGTATTTTCTTAATTGTTAGCCGCTTGGAAAATTATGGGTCAGGTAAATTGATAACCCTGTAAGTATTCTTCAGTCCATGGTTCTACTCTTACCTTTCATTAAACTGCTTTAAATGCATGATGACTCAGGCTGTCCCGATTCCACGGCTGCATTTTTCCATTGTCAAAAGTATAGAAGTTTTGGTCTCATCAGGGCTGCATGGCTTTACTTTGTTTGTTTGGCTAACCTGTTTGGACCTCCATGCTCCAAGACTGAGTAACGCAAACTTCATTCATGAAAAGGGAACACTTTGTGCACACTGAGGGCATCACTTGCCAGCTCATCAACATTCCCTAATTGTATTTCTTGCTTTTCAGAGCTACTCATGTTAGAAACACAAATTAGACACTTAGTATGTGTTTATATTTTTTTAATATCACACTGTGTTCTGTAAACGTGTGAAGGCACATTATTTAGGAATTTATACACTCTTTAATGTGAATAGCAGAATTCTTGCACTTAGAAATGTTTGCTTACTGTTTGAGTGCTGGTTTCTAAGGGCTTTGATTCACAAGCTAAAATGGCTTGCAAGGTTCGTGCCTCTGTTGTACACGCAGGGCCGGGAAAGCTGATAATCTCGTGAAATAGCTGCATCTTAGGAGTGCAGTGATTTAAGGGAAATATCACAGATTCTCTTTTGTCAAGAATGTAGTACTTTAACTTTGTGCTGTAAATAGCTTGTGAATCAGAAGCCTTGAGCAGCAGATTGCTGTTTTCTTCTGTTAAAAGGCATTTATGATACAAAGGAAGGTGAGTGGGATAGAAATGCTCCATTTGTTTGTTTTATTTTGTAAGTCACAGTTGCATCCTTTAAAAGTGGCTTTTTCCTTAGTAAATAGTGTAGGTTAAAGCAACACTATTTTTACTTTGACTAGTTAAAATATTTTGTGCTATTTGTCTATAATCTCAGTCTTGGGTTTGGACTCAATTGTGGGTGTTGCAAAGACACAACTGACAGTTAACAAGAACACAATAATTTCAGCTTAGCTTTGGGGACTCCCGGCCAAGGTGTAGTTAGATATTTGCTGTAGTGTGAGAGGAGAACCTTTTTAGATGTATGTCACTATAGAAGTCCTCTAATTTTTGAACTGAGATTTTCCACTGTTTAGTTTGGAATCTAACTCTATAGTTAGATTCTAAGTCTGTTTAACTTGAAAGTTTCAAATGGCATTGGAGTATTTTGCCTCTAATACTTGGAGTAAGCGAAGAAAAATCTTTTTTCCCCCTTCTTATGGTGAGTTTTGGAACTGGCAAACAAACAACAGGGCTTTTTGAAACTCTGTATGATAAGCAAACAAAGGTAAGTTTCCTTTGTTAATAGGAACAAAGAGTTACTTGAAGCAGCTTTTGAGCTGCTACAATTATGATCTTCCTGTTTAAAGTAGTTCCCTCTGGAACATAAAGTTGAAATGAGGTTTTTTTAAGCAAATGTGGAGGGTTTCTTTTTCTGAAAACAGCTCCTTTTGGTGCAAAATATAGATTTTTAAAGGTAAAACTGAAAAATCCCATCTTTTACACCCAAGCCTGAGAATGCAAATGCTTATATTTGGGTAAATTGATAGAGACAGAGGATATTAGATTAAAATAGATTAAAGAAGGCCAGTTCATGTGGGAATCATGTTGAAATTAGGTGCTTCTAATGAATCAGGGCATCAAAGATTTTACTCAGTCTTCTGCTTCTAGCGAACTCTTCATTAATCTTTGTGGACTCAATAAATTTTGGGAGTTGATTGGTGTATTTAGCATTTTGCCTTGCTTCAAGTCCCATTGCACTTGCTTGGATATAAAGTTGCCATGAGGAAAGAAAGAATTAATATGTAAAACATAGAGCTAGAGAAAGTTGACTGTAGGGCTTTTTGTGAATATTGGGTGCAGAGTAGCTTCTGTGTGGTTACTGGTATCTTCCCGGTGTGGAAGGCTCTGAAAGGTGGCTAGATTGTGACCTATGTGTAAAGATATCCATTATTTGCAGATACAGATGTTCCAGAGACTGCTCCATCAGACTTGCTTCAGGTCAGACTTCTTCCAAACTAACACTTGTTTGCAGTCTGTACCTCTGGGGGAAGTGTCTGGCAGGCATTGTAACTTGAATGTGCTGTGACACACTCCGTGACCCGTACTGCATGCCTTTGTTACTCTATGGTACTGCAACAAAACCAGACTTGCTTTTTTTTTTCTCCCCTCTTCTCAAATGTAGGTTGGGGGCTGCTGCAGTCTTAACGTCTTTTCTGTACGTGACAACAGATTATCTCGAATTCCCTCTGAAATTTCACAGGCCACTGAACTTCATGTCCTGGATGTTGCTGGAAACAGGCAAGAGATTTTTGTATTTTCATGTTCTTTTGCTGTATTTACTTAAATTTTTCTGATAGCAAAAGATATTATGTCTAAGAACGGAGTAATAAAAAACCAGTTATGACATTCATGTTAGTGTTACTGTTGAAATTGTCAAAGTAGTCATCCCCCTGGGCCAAAAGTAGCATGAACTGTGTGTTGTCATGAGCGTGATTTTTGGATTACTTTGACCCTGAGGAAGAGATTGGATTAAAAAAAAACAAAAAACCTCTCGATTCATGTATTTCTGAATTAAAACTGAGAATCTAGGCAATGGATAGAGCTTCAGGTGAAGCTACCAAGCCATAATGTCAAGTGGCACTAATACTGGGTGTCTTACCTTCATGATACAGTGTGAGCAACAGGGAAAGACACTTTGACCTTGAAGCTTCTCATGACTCTTAGTGCTTCAAACATCAACATGCAAAACGAGTGGATTAAAGCATAAACCGGCAAATTAGTTCAGTTGCTTAGTAGGAAGTTAAATGAAAAAAAAACCAGAATGGAAGAAAAGGGAATGGCGTCTCACCTATGCGATATAATTGTCTCACAAGCACTTAGGTATTTCTGTTCTGGCCTCTCTCTACATGTAAGGCTCCTGACGGGAAGCAGCTGTCTGCCTTCCAGGGCACTTTACTGCAGTAGAAAAAGCTCAGCGTAGTTTTACCTGTTATTCACAGCTTCAGAGGATTATGGTATAAAGTTAAGCTGCAGATTTTTTTTTTTTTAATTTAAGAATGGAGTGGTTGAAATTGATGACTACTGCAATGCCTTCTATTAGAAGCATTAAATTCAATCCTGTTTGTTCCACCTCAGCGATGTTTACTTGAGTCGCCTTCGTGACCATCAATTGAGTCTCCCAGAGATTGCCCTGACTTTTTTACTTTGCTTTTTTCAACTAGGCTGACGTATCTTCCCATTTCACTGACTACCTTAAAGCTGAAGGCTTTGTGGTTGTCTGATAACCAGTCCCAACCTCTGCTGACATTTCAGACTGACTCAGATCCTGAAACAGGAGAAAAGATTTTAACATGTGTATTACTTCCTCAAATGCCTTCTGAGCCTGGTTGCCAAGGTAAGTGCCTAGGGTCAGCTTTTCTTTATGTATAGAAGTATTACTTTGTTTACTGAGCTGTCCCATAAAGGTTTGTAAAACATGCATAAGCTCTAGTGGGCAAAGTAGCTAAGTTCTGGTTGAATTTTCAAAATTAAACTTACTGTTTTCTATTATCCTACTAGTCTTCAGAAGACTTGAAAACTTGGCACTGAGTGTTACTGAAAATACAGTGACAGCAGCTACAATAAATAAAATACAGATCTGTAAGAAAAAGAGTTACTCATATCACTATTCTGAGGCTTGCCAGTGGGCTGAGTAGTGGTGTCCGTATTTGTGTACATTGATTATACATCTTAAATATATATATATGGTAAAATTGTGGCTTTCCAAATGCAGTCTCTGTACCAGCAAAATAAATTGCATAGCTAATAGTAAAGAGTAGACTTCTACTTTTTAGCAAGCCAATTTTGTTTCACGCAAAGATGCTGTACAGTAACTTTATTATATTCAATAACCAGTGTAGAATTGCAGTATAAGTTGCTTTTCCCTTTTGTGCTGAAACTTGCCTCTGGGTCAGGTGGAACCATAAAACTCTTTTGTTGGCTGTGTTGCTGCTCCAGTTACTTCTGAATGTTTTTTGTCCTCAAGCTTTTAAAGCTGTGTGTGAACATTCAAGGGGATTTATCTGAGCTAATATTTAAATTTCTGCTGTAATGACCAGAGAGTAATTTATCCCATCCAAGAATGGACTTCTAAAAGAAAATTGTGTGGATTCTTCTCCACTGAGTACAAAGGGGCCTGAGGAAAAAAGTTCAGCTGTGGGTATCTGTATTGTAGGTACCCAGACTAAATTCTACTGTTTCAATCGTATACAGCTGGAGCAAACAGAAACCATTAAAGCAGTAGGAGAGGAGTGTAGAAATGTCTCTGTTTTCAACTTCTGGATTTTAAGAATAATTAAGAATTAAAATAAATAAATGAATTAACCCCTTTAGAATTAGAGAAGATTAAGCTAGTTCAAGAAGAGTGAGGTTGACTTGACTTTCTCTAAAGGCCGTACTACTAGAAATTAGATTTCCTCCTCTCCAGATGAATCTCATGGCTTCCAGGGTAGAAGGCTTGGAATTAAGGTTGTTGGATGTGTATGCCTAGCAATAGTGAAAGGATGAGGTTAGTAAAAGCAATGATCCTGTGTTATGGAATGCCATTTAGGAAACTGGCTAATGTCAGCTGGCAGCCATATTCCACAGGAAAAGCATGTATAGTGGCAAATCTATTAAATTACATACTCAGTACTCTAAAACTCTGAAACAGTCCAAGTACAGAAATACCTGATGTATACAGAAACTATTTAGTATATGTACGTGATAACAGAAAACTAATGCAAGTCCTGTTTTCTTCCAAAAACTACTGCTGAAGAAATAGCCACTTGTAAGTCTTGGATAAGTGATTGTTCAGATATTGCAATTATAGACAATATAGCATGTTGATTGTGTGACTTCAAGTGCATGTTGCTCTGAATCTTGAGTTACATTTTCCTGTTCTGACAGATAACCTACCACGATGTGGTGCGTTGGAGAGTTTGGTAAATGAAATGTCAGATGAAACGTGGAATGAGCGGGCAGTGAATAGAGTCAGTGCAATTCGCTTCTTAGAAGATGAAAAAGATGAAGAGGAAAATGAAATGGTATGTTTTCCAAGCCTTTGGATACCTCCAGATGCTGTGACATTAATGCAAAAGTATAAAAAGTCTCTGAGCATTCTTGCTGTAAATGTTTCAGCTTGGACTGCATGCTCTGTGTGTACATTTGGAGGAGAAACTGTTCCTGTTGGCTGCTGAAACTTTTTATGTTGCCTTTAAATGCCTTTTTTTTTTCTGCTTTGAATATAACTTTTATATTCTGATGCAGGACAGTCTTCTGTTTTGCGTTGTTTTCCTCTGTCTGCTCAGGATGTTTTCTTTCCAGAAAGAAGATAGAATCTTTCTCTGCATCTGTGAAGCTTTACTGCCTGAAAGTATATAGGGTCTAATTTAGTATTCCAGCACTCTGGCATGTGTCTCCATTAAGCTTGCTATTGTTTGTCTTTCTAATTTCTATTTCCAATCTCTTTCTTGCTCTCTCTCATTCTTTTTTTTTTTTTTTTAACTCCACCATTTGCATTGAAACAGCCATAGTGTCCATAAACAGCAGGAATGTTCTCCTTAGCTTCCCACTTAAACAAAGGATGTGGGAACATCTGTCACTGTACTTATAAGACCTCTCCATTAAGTTGGGCTCTGTATGTCCTGAAGATGAAAACACAACATGATATGTAGTTTTACTAGCTTTTATTAACAATTAAAACTCTTTGTAAAGATTAAGACTGCTTCAGTCACATTTTGAACGTGCTTCTCTGATGCTCTAAAAAGTTGCTGGTGGTCCTCAGCTTGAGATTAGACCTCAGCTTGAGATACTTCAGGGCGCTTTCTGGATTGTTTTAGTTTACAAAGTGACTATAAAAACTCTTACTTTAGTATGGAAACGAACAAGTAAGGTAGTTGCTTACTCCAAAGCAGCAGAAAAGCATCTGTTGACAGGCATGGTTCACTGACTGATAGGGAGTTCAGAATGATGCTGCTTAACAACCATGCCAGCCTGAGAATGTCCATACAGTAGTGAGGGCTCAGGTGTTCAAGAGAACTGCTTTCAGTCATGGTATTACAGCCTGATTTGAGGCAAGAACCTTTCTTGGGGAAAAAAGTTTATGATCTTACTGAGGAGGAGGAAGGGCAGATGTCCGAAGCACCAAGATGACCAAAGCACCTGCTTATGGGTCATCAGTTCTGCTGTATTTTGCACAGTTTACGTGCATGCCCCTAAAAAGTAAGTGCATGTATACATGTATTATATGTATATTCTATTTGTGGTGTTCTGTTGGTCTCCAGCCTGGATGCTAACCGGAGTTTTTGTAAATTTTTGTTTTCCTTGTAAAGGTTTCAGCACAATGATAGACATTCTTGTGTCTAAGGTGGGAGGGAAATACTCCCTCTTCCTCTCAAGATGCTCATTCTCAATTGTCTAGAGAGCCAGACTGTGTGGTGGGGCTGAAAGGCAAATGGAGCTCCACACAAACACTATTTAAAACTGTAAAGAGATCTTGTGAGATTCTTTCAAAATCAGATGAATGTTTTATGTTTGAAGTGTGATCTTAAATCACTTGAATGGTTTTGGGGAGAAAAAAATCCACAAGTATAGTTATGAAAGAATCTTCATAACTTTTAATTGTACTTCACTTGAGTGGCTTTCAGATTAGTAGTCCAAAAGAGGACAAAATTTGCTCTTAGAGACTTCTTAAACCTCCTTCCCTGTCTTCATAAACAAGCAGCTTTTAAAGTAATGTTTATCACAGAGCATCATAGTTTGAATAGGAAAAGGGCGGAAAAACAGGAAAAAAATTGATATTTAATATTTGGTATTTGAATGCTGAAGCCTTGAAAGTGTGTGTTGTTTTCGCAGAGAGACAAAGGCAAAACCACTTATTGCGCTGTTTATTTTTAGAGAACACTTCTAAGGCGAGCCACTCCACACCCTGGAGAATTAAAGAACATGAAAAAGACAGTGGAGAATTTACGGAATGATATGAATGCTGCTAAAGGACTGGATTCAAACAAAAACGAGGTCAATAATGCCATTGACAGAGTGACCACTTCCGTGTAGAGTTTCATCTCCAGGTTTTACCTCCTGTGTCTTCCCCTGCTGTTGAAATATTCCTATCGTCTTCTGGGACCTCACTGAGCCCCTTTATGTTTTTAACCAGAACCTGATTCATCGCCTCCATACACATGAAAAGTGCGGCCTGCTGGAAGAAAGTGCCTTATTTCATCCAGGCAGTGAACCAATAATTTCCAAATCAATATTGTAATTTTAATAGTCCTAGGCTTTTTAAAGTTTAATACACTACTGTATGCAGAATACAATATTTTTGTCTTAAACCCAGGGGAAATAATGGTTTTCTTTTCCAGGGTGCTGGGATATTGTCTTCCCAGTGGCTGGATGTGCTGGTGAGAAATATAGTTTTGTGGGAAATCGATACACTTTTTTTATTTTTTGGCAGCTCAGATGGTGTAAATTTTAAATTTTTGTATAGGACTTTCATAACAAGATGATGTATTTCATTTTTAAGAGAAAATTTATCTTGAGCGGTACATATTTTAGTATTTGTGGAAGAGAACAAGTTTCACAGACAACTGTATTCATTTGTTTGTACCACCCATTGTGCCTTACTGTGTCTGGTATGTCATATTAGTCTTAAATATAGCAATTCTTGAGGAAAGTGAGTAGATTTGGTCTCCTGCTTTAGATATGTTTTCCTTTTTGGACAGTAATTTGTTGGGAATTTTACAGTAGAGAACTTATGTTTATATTATGGGATTTTAGGTTGTGAAGCACAAATGTTAGTTTTGTTGTAAACAGAATTAAGATTAAATGACCAAACTGCTATTGTTTATTACATAATGCACTCACACTTTAACTTCGTTGTAATGAAACATTTTGGTTTGGATGCCTTGTTGCGTTGCAGTCACTAGAAATTCATGCTTCCATTGGTTTTTTTTTTTAAATGTGCCATCTGTAAGATAACTTGAAAAACAGCACGATAGACTTTCAGAAGCACAGTACGAAATTAGTTTTATGTATTACACAAGAAAGCATGATTCTTTAAAGTGCTTTGGTGGTTTTATAAAAATTTATAAAACCATAATAAAAACATCTTTAAAAGCTTCAGTAGATGTGATGTATCATTAAACCAGCAATTAAAGTATCTCTGAATTAATGCTGTCATTGTTACTGTGTTGCACTTGAGTTGTCCAATACTGATTTCAAAGTCTTATTAAATCTGTGGGTTCTGGTTGGTTTATAAAGGTAAGTATTACCTGAGTTGAATTCAGTAAATAGCAATTTTGCAAAAGCCTGATAAAGACTGATGTTGATGTCTCTGGGTTCTGTATGTGCCATGAGCTAACAAAGACCACTGACTGGTTCAGTGAAGGGACTTAAGGCACAGAGCAAAACTGTCATGTATTTAGTGTTAGATAATGCAATGAACCCAAATTTCAACAAAATGAAAGACCTGAAGTTTTGTGTGGCTAAGCATGCCCCTTCTTCTGCTGAACATTTTTTCTAGTAAGTGTTAGTTGTATGAGGATATCTGGGAGAAGATAGAGAAGGAGAAGATCTGGGAAGTCATAATAACTTGTGTTCACCTGCAATATGTGATAATTTTTTAGTTTAACTCTTTAAATTTTCATTTGAAGCTTTTACAAAAGGCACTGCTGTCTTTTTGATACTGAACAAGTAGGAGTTTCAAGCCATCTGCATTCAAATCTAACCTGGTAAAATACATTAGTTTTCGTTTCTCATCCCAAAGATTCCTCATTTAAGCTTCAAGACAGGAGGGTGCTGGAGGTTTGTAGGTGTTATGTCAGTTCAGTGGTAGTGCAGTTTTATTCTCCCCAAGGGAGAATTCTCCTGGTTATTCTTGGTAAGCTGCTGTTAAAATAAAACCAAAAAGAAAATCGGGTTTTGGTACAGCCGACTCCAGCCTTGGGTAGAATTTTCTTTTTAAAGTACTTACTGGAATCGACACAACAGAAGTTTAAAAATGTAGGAAACCCTGTACCCAGAGTCCAAGTAAACCGCAACAAACCCATCTGAGATGAAAAGAAGTTCCTAAAAAAGACAGTCCCTCAAAAAGCTAAAGGCAGCAAGACTCTGTGATGCCAGTTTTTCATTTCGAGGCCGTGGTTTGTTTTAAGTGTCTGCTCCATCAGCAAGATGAATATGTAAAACCTGGAGTTGGGCCTTGCCTGACATGCCACCAGATGAAAATAATTAACTGCCCTTGTGCACCCACTCCCTCCAGCTGCAGTCAGAACAAGACATAAATCTTGTCACAGCTCTGTGATATGTGCTGTGTGGCTCGGCAGTTGCTTTTTGTACATTCCAGGAGGCTCCTGGAGACTGCTGCAGCCCACAAACTCACCACAAGACAAGCACTACTTGCTGCATCCACTTTGGAACAAAGTAACTGGTCAGCAGTCAAAATTCTTTTACTTTGGTTATTTTTTGAATATTTTTTTTTTTTTTTTGTAATAGTGGGAGGAATACTTGTGGTTTCTCTGGCTACAGATAAATAAGTGGGTGATCCAGGCTGGTTGCCTTCATTTGGGACAGTTTCACATCCCTGCACCCAAGGATGGCTGGTATCGTTTCCTTGTGGTCATCTCAGCCAAAGATGGGTGGTATGAGTTGCATATTGAAGGTGTTTGTCTCCACTCAATTGTGAAAGAAAATAAATGGAGCTCAGACTAGAATCCGACAATTGCTTAATGAGAGATTAGAGAAGCTGAAGTCCATCATGAGACCAGACAGCTACTCTCCCCAGGGGAGTGTTGGCATTCCTTGCTTTTCTCTGCCATCTGTCTTCACTTTGTTAACCTGTGTAGTGGAAGTCTGGATTTTTGTTGTGTTTTTTCAGTCAGTGTCTGGGAAGAGATAAAGGGGGAGGAGCATTTTTCAGTCTTCTAGACTAATGCTGTGTAGCACTGTATCTCGTTAAATGTCTTTTTATGCTTTTTGGTGAGGCAGTTTGAGGTTCTGCTGTGCTGCAGGTAGTTCAGCAGTGTCCAGTGTGTAGTGAGGTGTTTGAGTCTGGCATTTAGTGTAATTTCCAGGCTACACCTTGAGGTACGGCAGCAGCTGCCGGCGGTGTGGAATAATAGCAGATGAAGTGCTGTTTTTCAGGGCTTTCAAGATGCTTGGATACTCTCTGTGCAGACAGAGACGAGCGGCTACCCTCTCTCTCCTCCTAATTCTGGTTCAGAGTGACTTGAATGTCATTCCACTTGATCCAACCTCCATCAGCTGAGACCTCAGAAGTCCCCCTGATCTCTTGAGTGATCCATGTATGCAGTTTTATAGTGGTTGAGGTATGCTTCTCCTCCCAGCAGTGTTGATAACATTCTATGCAGTTTTAACTGTTTTGTAGCCAGAAAAAGCTGATGACACATGTTCTGATGAAGCAATGTCTGTCCTTGAAAGCACAAGCCCTATCTTCCCAGTCTGGTTTTTTTTTTCTCTTCCTGATGCTGTGAGGAGCCTGAGTAGTGAATATGATTATGACTTCTTTCTCTATAAACTTTTCCTACTTTACTTTGTAAATCTTTTGAGGTGGGTTTTATGCAAAGAGGCTACAAAATTTGCGTGCTGTTTTATTAGCTATAAACAGGTAACCAGGGAAAATCAACTGACCATACTGGTGGAGTGGGTTTAATATTAACCTGCCAGTTACTGCATGCAAGTTCTCTTTATTCAAAGTCACAATGCCTAGTCTTAAAACAATAGGAAGAAAAAAGGCATGCCTGTGCTACCGTAGTTAGTGTAGCAATGGATTTTTCCATCCTCTATGTGTTGCTCCGGGCTTTTCCCACAACTTCCACGTAATTTATGTGTTGAGATTATATTTCTGGCTTAAGTGCCGTATTGTTGATAATCAGCGTATTGTAGGAAAGTGTGTACTGGAAGCTTGCATAATGCTGTTCTTCCCAGCAAGTGACTTGTGTCCTGCTTCTTGTCTAGCACTGATGCTTTATTAGTGCTGGGTGAGCAGCTTTTTGCTGATTAGCTACTTAACAGGTATCACTACTTGCAGCTTGTAATTTCAGCTTTTAAGAGAGAGTAGTGATGCCAGGAATTAAATTTTACTAAAAGTGCATTTTTTAGTATATTGGTTGATACTGTCCAGGTTTGCTGTTAATGTCTGCCTCCCACTGAGACACAAGCACACTGTGTTTATCAGAAATGTCTGGACCTTTTCTTAATGGAGAATTCAGCACCATTCTTTGCCTTGACTCCAGAAAATAAAATTGCTTTAGTTTTTCAATTGACTTGATAAGAGTGTTTCCCATCTTCAGTTTCCGACAAACACAGGAATCTGTTTCTGTGCTTGGGTTGCTGTCAGGAAATACAACAAAAGCAGCCTGGTCTTGACTATCAGTAATTGTTTTGGGTGTTCCCTTTCTCCTCAAGCAATTGTGAAATTTTCAGAGGGACAGTGCCTCCCTCTTTTATTGTAAAGTCAGGGCTATAATCATTCCAGCTGGATGAAGAATGTGATTTTTTTTTTTTTGAAGTGGGTAGCACATGCCTGATTTGAGGACAACTCTGTGAGCTGCTTTGCAGAAGCCATCCTGTCTCCTGTGCTGGTGGGTGTTGGAGGCACTGTTTGTTTTATTTCCACTTGAACAGTTCATGTGGCAATGAGCTGGTCAGTCATGGGTGCTGCCAGGGCAGGGGGCTTTGAGGAAGGAGCTCAGTGAGTGGAGCTGGACTGTGTGCTAACTTCAGGAGCAAGGGTTCATGGCAGTCCGGTTTTGAATTTGTAACTTGTTCAGGGTGTTTGCCTCTAAACACTGTTATTAGTCCATTAAATCTGAGATCTTAACAAGTAGATTATCTTTTTCCAGGAGAAGACCTCTCCTGAAAATACAGCATCACTATTGTCCATGGAGGGAACTCTGTGGCTCCTCAGTGATGTTTCAGAGAAGGGTTTTAGCAAACCTCCCTTGGCATTAATACCAGGAAGTGGATACCTGGTGTACAGTAACCTTCGGCCCTGTTCCTCTGATGTGCTCATCTGTTGCTGGAGAATGTTGTCTTGGCTCTGAAATCTCTGATGTGCAGCTGGTGGTAACAGCCAAGCACCAAATGTTAGCAATTCTCACTTGGAAGACCAGTGCTGACTGCAGTAATGTTCCTCAAGATCCACAGATGCACACAGAGCTTGGAAATACCACCAAAGCAGCAGCAGCTTGGGTTTCAGTTTGTAAGCATCCCCAGTGTAATGCAGAGAAAGGACTTTGAAGCATTTAATTAGTTTTGTGTCCAACTAAAGCTATCTTCTTTTGCTCCTGAAGCAAACTCGGGCATGTTATGGGGATATGCTTGTGATGGAAACAGTCTGATTCTGTGATCACTCTCAGTAGCTTGCCAGTTTTATTCACCCCCAAAATAAATGGACTGCTTTAAATCGTTCTGAAGTAGCTCATAGGAGATAAGATTGTCCCATATTTCTGGAACATTAAACGGGGCACTACATGACTACATGAACATGAGTGAATTTCTTTATAGTTTGGTAATGGTGTCATGGACTTCCACTAAGCAACTTAAAACCAAAACAAATTCCAAACTAACTAACAAAAAGGTTTATTTGAGTATTAGTGATGACTTCTTCATTCAAAAGGGGAGAAAACTTCCAAGTCTGAAGAGCATTTGCATAGTGGATGATTTGAGGATAGCCTACAGCAATTTTTTAAAATTGTATTTTGAGGAAATTAAAAAAATCGTATCTGGATAGTTAATACTTGAATGTCTGATTTTGAAATTAAGTCATGTATTTACTGCTAGCAGTGTATAAGGCTTGCTTCCATAATCAGTTTGGGCAGCTTTTACGTTTCCTCTCCTCCAGTGAAAGCATATTCAAGGACGCCTTTGTTTCAGCAGCATTTTGTTCAATTTTGTTTCATGTGAATTACACAAAGCTTTCTTAGGAACAGTCTTTTGTACATTAAAAAGGGAGTAAGTCTGAAATAGTTTTTGATTAGTAGAATGTGTTATGTGTAGTTGTACTTAGAAGGAGAAAAGTGTTTATGTTCTAGGAAATGCATCTTCAAAAACATTTTCTTTCCCATAATTGTGCTATATAAGCAAATAATCTTTTAAATAGAAAAATAGGTGAGAATAGGTGTTTGGGGTTTTGAGGTGAATTGTAGTACCAGGTGTATGACCACTGAAATGTTCTAGGTAACTGGATTCTACTTGCCAGTGGAGACCAGGCTGTGGCTGTAAGCACGGTCCTTCACTGTCACTGTGATTTCAGTACGGTACGTCAGAGACATGGGTGGCTTTCATATCTTGGCTTTTATTGTTAGGCTGTTTTGGATTCTGTTTCATTTACCAGAATGTTTTAGGGTGATAGATAGCATTTGCACACCTTTGTTTCCTGGAGGAACTTCATTCTCTAGGGCATTTGTTAGTGAGATCTTATCAGAATAGACAGCTTGTGCTTTATAAGAACAATTTGTCCTCTTAACGTACAGGGGTATGATACAGAGCAGTAGTTATGTTATGAAGAGACTGCCTTTGAAAAGATGAAAAAAGCATTGAAAGGAGGTGAAAACATCACGTGACTCGCTGGTGAAATAATAAAGCAAAATGATCTGTTACCAATCAGCTAGGATCATTAACAGTGAAGGGAGAAGAAAAATGTGTTTCCATGGAACATAATAACTGCTAGGCTGATAAATATTTTCTCCCTCCAAACACTTCTGCATTTACAAAACATCAGTGTTACACTGCCCACATACCCACGAAGCTTAAAGTCCTATGAATACAGAATTTGCCTTCTTTGTTTCATTCCAGTTATTTTTAAGAAAATGTAAATCCATGTGCATCTCACTTTGTGTTTGCTACTAATGACTGAAACCAATCATGTTTTTAATCCTTTTGGGTCTTAGCTTCCCCACATATGAAATACAAGAAAGAACTTCCAAACTCTACCTGTGTAGTAAGAAGACCAATTATAATTGTAAAATTCTGTAGGGAGAACTGATTTTTCTTGCTTCATATTAGGATATTTGCCAGTAGCCTCCTGTCTCAAAGCGTGGTCATGTAGTATTTAATATAATGAGAATGAGCTAATAAATTACTGAAAATTTTTAAAGAGAGCTTCATTTTTGCAGTACAAATCTACTTTCTGTTACCTGAACTCCCTTGAGGGGTGATGGAAGCTTGTTGCCCATCTAAAGCAATTTTCATTAATACGTCAGAGTAAGGAATTGGTTTTATTTTTGGCAGGGAAAACAAAAGCCAGTAAAAAAAATCAGACTGAGAGGTTGAGTTCACTGTCTTCTTATTTCCACCCTTCTTCCTTTTCTTTCATCAAAAAGGATCAAGCTGTAAAAAACAATTGAGGATTAAGATTTGTTTGCAAAGAAATATTAGCCTGCACTCACAGTAGTAGCATTCATTGGCTTGGTTTCTCCATATTTCTTTGTGAAAGTATAATTCATGTGGTGTTTGGCATAGAGCAGGTACATGCAAATATAGACTAAAAGGCATTTCTGGTTGTTCCATTCCATCTTTTTGCTATTGATACAACCAGATTAGGAAACTTTCATAAAGATAATACTATCCACAGTACTGTGTAGACCTGCTGAAAATTCTTCACCAGAACTGATCTGTTGTTTCTATTTTACTTTGTAATACTGTAGATCAAGAATATTAAAGACTAAAATTTCTTGGGTTACAGGTGTAAAACAGGTACTGAATTTTCCTTAGAGCTGTGTGTCAGCATGAGGAAAAGCATCCTGCCATAGGAGGAGGCAGACAGGGAGCAGGAGTTCCCTGTAGCTCTGTGTTCCCAGCTGAATTGCAGGGGGCATAGGGATGTAAAATCTACTGATGTTCATCACCTTGCTCCTTGTGCATACAGGAGGCTGCCACTCTAGCTCAGTGTATGCCTAAAATGATTAAGGAATTGTCAGCATAAGCTTAATTAGAAATCTCCATCTGTTATGCTGAGGGAATAGCCTTTTACTGGTTTTACAGAATTTGGCAGAATGAGTTTGAGAAGCTATTGTTTAGGATTAGGGATCAGGGTCAAACAAGGATGAGACATTTCCTTGGAAGAAGTTAAATGCTTCACTGTATCCATGTTTATTTTTAGAGTGAAATTGCTTTATGACTTCCTAATGAAATTGCTTTATGACTTCCTAATGAGTTTAGAAGTTGACAAGGATTTAAGCTGTCTCTTGGAATACCCTGAACATTGAGAGATGTCAAATTAGCTATTCTGAAACACAACAATTTCACCTAGCATACTGTTTATCTGTCTGATTAGAATTTCTATTCCCCTAGTTAATATTCACAGAAGGCAAAGTTTCTGTTTAAGGGTACCCTGTGTTTTCCTTATTCAAGATGAGCGTGAAGAAATATCAGGAGATACCCTGCCTTGCATTTTGAATTGTCAGGAGGAAGGGGAGCCACTGCTGTGTTGTGATTGTTTGTGCTGCTTTCCCACTGATAACTAAATTGACAATCAGCTCCAGTGTCCTGAGCAATGTGGTTTAGAATAACCAGAAATATGGGCTATTTATCAGCAAATAGCAGTGTCACTGAGTGTCAGTGCAGTTCAAAATGTGATTTAACAGCAAATTTCCTGCAGAGGCCAATCATGCCTTCCTTGTACAATACAAATAAGCCTGTGTTTGGGTTACCATCTTTTCAAGACTCACAGAAAGTTCTCTGGGGTTTTCCAATGAGGCGCTGAGATACTGTCTGTTTTCACTTCCTAGTGTTTTCAGCCGTCCTAAAACCAAAAGCAAATGAAGAATCCCAAGGGATTCTTTGGCAGCTGAAGATGAATCAGTGTGTCCAGTATGAACAGTCTTGTCCTATTTCCCTGTCTTTATCAACCTCAGATCTAATAAAGATGGTGACATCTGGGTTGCTGGTAGCAGCAATAAATATATGTATGAACATAAGCACTGTGCATTTAAAAAGGAAAATGGAAACTTAAAGAACTGTTAAATCTGAATTAAATACCTGTTAAAACATGAAAGTCACCATGTGCTTCTGATTGCCCCACCACAAGCTTGTTGAAAATTGTTTTTGTTAGTTTGTTTTCTCCATTGATGTATCTTATTTGTATGGCATCAGGCTGCTTTTTGCCATTGGATTTGTATCGCTGTAAGAAAATACAGAGGTGAGATTAAAAGAAAGATTCAAAGAAAGATAAAGGTTACTTTGAAAAGTGACTTCTAAAATACGGTGAAATTTAGGTACATAGGCAACCTTGATGCAACTTGTCGTGTATAAACTTCTGTGTACCAGTGAGAGAGGTGGAGTATTCTCGATGTAAGTAAGTAATGGACATTTTGGGATAACTGGACCATAATCACTTTAAAAATCGGCAATTTTTAAAAGATCAGTTAAGTGTTGTGCTTTCTTTGTGGTACCATTCAACAAATGAAACCTTTTTTTTAAAGAATAATGAAGAGAGGAGTGACTTAATATTTTTTAACTCAGGTTGTAAGATGAGATGGTCACTAAAGGTCTAAGTACTCTCGTTTGTTTTCTTAGTAGTACGCTTTATTGAAGACTGTTGTTGATCATTAATTCTTCTTTACGATGCTGAAGGTAGGCTCGGTCTCATGCTCTTGTAAAGTCCTTAAAGGCTTCCACTATTTTCAGCAGCCTTTGCTTGCTCTTTGTATCACCAGTAATGTCCATTAACTGGCAGAGTGTCTCTCTGGGACTGAAGGTACCTCTAAAGGTAATAAAGGGAAACACAGTATTTGCAAGAATCTAAAATACCTTGCAGAACTTGCCAGGCAGTTTCTGCATTTACATACCTCTATTGCTTTCTTAAAATCTATTAATTGCCTTTTTTTTTAAATGTCATCTCCCCCTCAGGACTCTATTAAGTGGCTTCCCAAGTCTCCTAAGCTGTACAGTGGCCATAACTGGAGCTCCCAGGGCTCTCGCTGGGCCTCGTTGAAAGGAAAGGAGGGTTTTCATGGTGGTAACCTGTACAAATTCAGCTCTGCTAATGGAAAATGGAGAGAAGGAAGGATCAGTCCCGAGCAAGAAGCAGAGGAACTTGAGGATCCTGATGATGTAAGTAGTCTTGAAATCGGGAGAGATAATGTGCGAGGATTGAGGAGGCTCCAGCTGCTCACAGTGCTATGCAGCAGAGCACTTTGGGTTTGTGCATGGCTTATGCTCTCATGTCCTTGCTTGTGCACAGGGTACAGAGTTCAATGTTTTATTCCTTTACTTTGCTTGCAATTAATGCATCCAACCCTCAAGAGTACAGTTCAACTTGCAGGTTAAGATGAGTAACCTGAGCAATGATGAGACACGTTTTTTACTTTACTCCTACTTATTACCAGTTACCAACCTCCCTCCATCTCTTTCAGGTAAGTAGGTTGTTGGCAGCACTTGGGGCTCAGCGTCTCCCTGGGGCTGGATGGCAGAAAAGTGAGGTTGCAGTGCTACTCCACTGCATGTTTTGGGTGGTGCCCTTTCAGGATGCTGATGTCTGTGAGCCCCTGCCTGCTGTAGTTTCTCCAGCCTGTGCCTGCCAGGTGTCTGTCACCTGTGTGGCAGCCTGGCTGTCCTCTTGGTCCCAGCCTGGGAAAGGAGGTTGTGATTGCACCCTTGCAGCCTTTCCCTTTCAGGGCATTGCTCGCCATTCTTCCTGATGTTTGCTGGGAGATGAGGGAGGAACTGGGGCTCCTGCTCCTCTTCCAGGACCTCTGCTTCCTTCCCAGCCCCTGTGAGTGCTTCTGGTGTGCCTCCTCCTCCAGCCCACAGTCCTGGCTCTCACTCATGGCCTTCCTCCCTGGCACCCACAGCACCACAGCACTGCAGACGTGTCCAGGTTAGTCAGCCTGGCACTGTAAAGAGGAATCTCTCTCAAGAGAAGAAAGGTAATGAATGTTTTATGTGAGTTAAAGCTAAGCAAATTCCCTTTTAAGTGAAAATAGGAAGCAATCATGCCTTGTATGCTTTCCCTGGGGTTGGCAATGCTTCTTTCCATCCCAACCAAAAAGAGATTGTGGAAAAGCGCCAATATAGATTGAAAAAGAAAGTGTCCAGTGGGGTTCTGCACAGCTGTTCAGGGTAATGCCACTGCTTTTTATTTCTGGTAATAAACTTCCAAGCTTAGAAAAACACATATGGGGCTTACTTTCAGAGGTGCTGATGGGTGTTTGCCACATCATTTTACTGACAACAGAAGATAGAAGGATTTGGGCAATACGAAGATCTGATTTGACCTTAACCCATCAAATTAGGGAGAAAAAATCAGCTAGCTATAAATAAAGCATTCATAAAATGTGAACAGAATTTGGGCATCGGGTCTGAATTTCATGTAACCCTTTGCCTGGAATAACTGATAGCTGGAAAACATCACTACATTTTGCAGTCAAAAAAAGTCTGAAGCTTTAATTGTTTGGTGGATGTATAATAATTGTGTATTTCTCTTTTCAAGCCCTTGTGGTTTAGCTAAGTATAGGGTGACATTGTGAGCTCCTTACTGCATCTCAGAGTAGGTTCATCCTAGAGCCAGGCTTCAAAGTAGGCTTTAGTATACATCACCTTTGAGGTTCCATTTCCAGAGGACTCCTAAATCACTTACGTTTGTAGGTCTCCCCTCACTGCCATTTGCAACTAAAGTCAATCCAATGACTGAAACAAAGTCTTAGATACAAAGATGCAAGGTAGGGGCTTGCCTTCCCTCTCACATCTATGCTCCCAAAAATGGAATGCGAGCTTTGAGGAACTATGAGAAATGTTTTATTTTCTGTATGGAAATATCTTTCTTTTGCCTTGTGCACGTGCAGTTCCTTCCCCTGGATCAGTGGATTCATGCTACCGGGCTGCCAGAGGCTGCCCAAGATAGTCTTGTTCTCATGCTCTGTCATTTTCACAGGGCAGTGCAGGGTTTATGCACATATGGATATATGTGTGTTACATGTGCTTGTGTGTGCCAGGGAATCTAGTGAAAGGCTATACAAATCCCAATCCTCTCCCTGTTCCCACAATTTCAACCCCATCATTGAGGGCAAAACATTCCCAGGGAAATAATGACAAAAAAAATCCTTGTATGTTTGCTGTAAAGTTCCAGTTTTGTCTTCAGTGAAACAAATTCTATCCTACAGCAATGTGAGAGTGAGGAACAAATTCGTGTTAGCCTGGGTAAGGTCTGTGTTTCAGATTCTCCTTGCTGTTGCTGTGTTTACTTTTTTTGTCTTTAACCCTCAGGAGCCTATTTCCAAGTTTTCCGGCAGCCTTTTTGATAGCAATGATAGGACGCGAGATCAAAGAAACACCAGAAAAACGCTTCAAGAAAAGCACAAGTTGGGAATGAAAGGGAAGACTCTCCCAGGATCTAGCGCTAAGGTGCAGCCACCTGTCTCAGCAGCAGGCAGCTTCCCCAGCGAGAGCGGCCGGATCCCGGAGGAGCTGCGGGTGCTGGATGTGCCGCAGCCCCCGCTGAAGGTTTGGAACTGCTGCAGGGGCTGTGCCTGCTGCTGGGGGCTCTGCATGCCTCTGGGACGGTCCCTGCTGCTGGGGGCTCTGCATGCCTCTGGGGCGGCCCCTGCTGCTGGGGGCTCTGCATGCCTCTGGGGCAGCCCCTGCTGCTGGGGGCTCTGCATGCCTCTGGGACGGTCCCCATGTCTGTGGGGGAAGCCCTCTTGTGTGACGCAGTTTAGAAAAGGTGCAAAGAAGGGGAAACATTGCATGGCAGATGTCATGAGGCTTACCTTAAAGAGAGTAAGCTGAGGGTTGTCCTTGCTCCCCATGGCTTATATGGAAAAAGAATTCCCCATTTAAACACCCCAACAAAGCCCACGTTCCTTGTAGACACGCATCTCACTTATATATCCAGCTTTGGTATTGTGAGGTCAAGTCAAAGGTACATGCAGGTGGGCACTGAGCTGAGTCTTTGTTCAGTGCATGGTTTCAAAGCAGTGGTGACAAGTCTTGCATGTGCCAGTGTTGAAGCATAGCACCATTTTTCTCTGGGCTGGGCTCTCCAGGGGCATGTCTGCTGGTGTTCAGAGTGGGAGCTAGATTTTCAATGCTCATGTAATTGATAGGCAAGGTTTGTGATTAACCAGGCCACTTATCTGTTATAATTCTTTTCCAGGTAACCATTACTGTGTGCAGTCAAATGGGGAGTCTTGGTATTAGCATTGCTGGTGGAAAGGGCTCATCTTCATGTAAAGAAAGTGATGAGGTGCATTTCATTATCCAAAATTTGTCTAATGATCATTAGGAATAGACTGATGAGTAGTTCCTTGAGTTATTGTGTTTTGTTGTTTTCTTTCTGAGATTGTCCTTCATGTAACATTACCATTTTTGTGATAAAGCCAACAAGGGTAAACATAGCTTATTTCCCAGAGTAGGATCTGGCATTAGATTTTGATGGGGAAGCTCCAGAAGGGATGGTTTGGGAGAGAAACCCAAATGTAAACCAATGATTTTGCAAAGGCAACCTGATGGCTGAAACACTGTTGTCTAATTTTCATTTTCTACCTCAGTGTGGGGTCACTCCCTTGGCAATCCACATACCTCTCCCATCTCATTTGCTCATTCCAAGGAGCTAACTTGATTTGAGAGAAATATTTCACACATCTCCTAACTGATTAATCATTTAAATAAATCTTTGTTTTTCAGTCTGTTCCCCATGGCACAGTGTAAACAATTACTGACTTTTGTTCATTGATGTATGTGTCAGCCATGGAGGCTTCTTTTTATTTGTCTTGCTAATGTGCTAAGGCATTTAGTTTTTAATTTTATAGAGGCAACAGAACAATAAGTCTTGAAAATTAATTACTTTCCATTTGCTTTTTACATCTAAGAACAATGGGTGAAACTGTCACGTCTGAAACCTATGTTTTGTGTTACAGGGGATCCTGATTGCACGGCTGCCAAAAGATGGACCATCAGACTTGGCTGGGGTACAAGCAGGAGACAGAGTTGCTGAGGTAGATGGGTTGTTTGTCACTGTGGAGTGTATTCTCTTGTTTTTGTCTTTAAATCAAACCACTTAGAGTTGGGGAATCTGAGATCCAGATCTAGGCTTGCCTTAGCTTTTTAGATACTTGCCATGATGGAGAAATGATAATAACATTAAATTGTTGTATTCCTTCTTGTTATGTTCTGGTTGTCAGATCTTTATGTTCAAAGTGCTTAACAAAATATTATTCACTTAAATGAATGATTTACAAAGGAAAATAATGGTCTTAGTAAGCAGTTATATAAGCATAAATGCAGTTGTACTTGATCCAAGAAGCTTTCTTGTGACATGGTATTAGATTTACTAGATGAGTTCATTGCAGTTGTAACAAAGAAATATAAACTAGATGAGCTTGTTTCCCCAAGGTAATTTTGGTGGGAAGAGAACAGCTTGAAATAACTCCCCTGATGGAGGCTTACAGTGCCAAGTGCCAAGGGATGAATGTGCCTCTTGGGCTGCTCCACCTCAAGCCTCATCTTTCCTAGCAGAAGCCACGTTCTTGAGCTTCAGAGTTTCCCAAGAACAATGGGAAAAAAATGGTCGCATACAGTTTTGTAGTACATACTTTTGATGTACTGTTTGGTTTCTACCTGCTGGGAATGGTGGAGTAGGAAGAGAGCCTCTGCAAAATTTCTTCGAGGTGAAACTGGTCCGTATTTCTTTCAGCTCTTGTTCTCTTAAGCTGTCATTTATACTTGCTTCTATTAATAGCTTTTACTTCAGCATGCTCCATGTTGAATTAAGGTGGGATACAGCAAGCAGTATTACATGTCTGTTAAACTGTCAGGAATAGCGATACAACCTGTATCAGCCAAAGACTATTTAATGATCAATTAATCTACTAACTTTGTAAAACTATGCTATGGACTTAGTAATAGAGGGTGGTGTTCCATAATATAGAAATATTGTCTTAGTTTAACAGTACTTAAAAGGTTAATTATAGATAAAAATCGGTATAATTTTACATTTTTTCTTTTATGAAAGGTATTTTAACAAATGTGAGAGAATGTAAATAATTCTCTACCTATTTCACATTATCAGATCATTGGGGAAAAAACCCCCAGGATTTTCAGTTGCTGTACCTTTACCTTCTGAGCAGAGTTTCTGGTCAAGTTAGTATCTTAAAAATCAACCCCATTGCTCAGGTTCCTCCACAAGGCTATAATTAACTTCTTATTTTGGGGGCTATTTGGAATATACTAACTTTTAATGTCTGTTCACTTAATCAATAGTGAAACAAGTGAAAAATAGAAGGAATTTCTGTTCCATGCTGTTCTGCCCTGCTGTTATTGTACAAATAGTTAGGATTTCTCCATCTCCCACAAGATGGCAGAGTCATTCATCTGTTTAAAGAATATAGAAAGCAACTCTGCTTTTTGTGTGTGTGTGACGAGAACAAATTAATGCTATCAGGTGTGCTATAGAAATACTAATGTTTTGACTGCAGGACTGACCTGTGTACAAATAACAAGCATTTTTCTCTTGACACTATGTGTTACAACTTCTTATCCTTGAACTGGTAATTTCAACAGTTCAAATACAAAACTCACCAAAAATGGGAAACAGCAAGAATTGCAATTTTATTTGCTTTTGTACAGCTACATGTAACAATAGGGCCAGGTGTTTGTATACTAACTTGAGAGGGAGGGAGGGAATTGCTCTTCTTAAACAGCATTCAGAATAAAAATATGTTTCTGGTGTTTTCTTTTAAAGGCAACCTTTGTTTCAGAACCTGCTGCCCTTGATGCTGGTCCCACTGAAGCTTCCCCCAAGGGCAGCCCCTTCCCGACAGTCAACCATGTCATAACAGTAAGTAGGATGGCCCCAGTGAACAGCCAGTCACTCTTACCTAAGAAATTTGTGTTGTCTGTCATTAATGCTGGTAAAGAGTGGCACAGAACTCGGCACCTATCAATGATCACAGACCCTACCGAACATTTACTCGGCTGTCACTGCAGCTGGGACGTGGCTTCTGGAGGAGTGCAGCTCCTGGGTGAGCACCCGTGTAGCAGAGCAGAGCTTTTGAAGCACTCTGGTTTGAGGACTTTAGGGTGGTGTCCATTTCCTCCAGTTTAAGTAATTCTGTTGTCTGGACTCTGTCTCTAGCTAATGGAAGGAGCAGCATTTCCAGGGTCCCTCTTCTAGGAAGGAGAGGGTGAACTGCTACCTGGAGGTGACCATTTTCATCTTTTGACTGAAGGGGGGAACTTGTGTCACAGGCTAAGACATGACTGTATTTTCGGTGACTGATGAGAGTAAGCCTACTGTACATGTCACAGAAAGAAACAGCTGAGCCTGCAGGGTAGCTTTTAAAAATCCACTTTTTTTAAACTTCTCTAGCAAGTTCAACTCTCGGAAGTTCAACTACCCTAATCCTGGTCATCTATGTGCACACCTGAAACTATGGCTTTACTAGGAAGATACAGTAAGATCAAGGAATCTGAATAATTAAGGTCAAAAAGCATCTTACTTGTATGGAGCTTCAAGTACCAAGAAGCAACAACTGTTTCTCCTACAGAAAATGCCAGAGGAATGCTTTGTTTGATTCCTCTTCTTTCAGCCTTTTTTTAATCTTTCTCCATGAATACCGTTCACAACCCAGCTAATGGCAAAAAGAAATGAAAGTTTGTATATTATATAAAAGACTATAATCAAAGACCATATCAGTCTCTATTAACCATTTAGACAACGATTTGTTAGTTGACTGAAAAAGTGAGCAAATAGATCATGCTACTCTTTTTCTCTGGTTTCCTCTGTTAATCACTGAGAAGTGTTGAGCTACAGTTTTTGTCCTTGAGATAGACTAAGAAAGGTTTTCTGTTCTATTAGTTGCTTAAAGAAATTTATTTTGAGGCCTCTGGCCTCCAACATCATCTTGTGAAGCACTTAGACCAGTTTTATTTTCCAGCTGAAAACACTTTCATCAGTTTGGGGGTTTTTTGTCCAACTTTACCTGTTAGCTGTTTCTTACAGTCTATCGGCATAGCAGGAAGCATGAGGCTTCCTGTTAGAGGAACCACTGTTGAAAGGGTTTATTCATACATTGCTGGTGGCCTGGGTCTGTTGCAGTAGTATCTGACTTTCAGTATTTTCATCCAAAAAGAGGAAATTACTGCATTTTTATGTTGTATGCCTCCCTTTAAAGTTCTTTANAAACATTTGTGTTTCTGGTTTTTTTTTTTTTTCTTTTTTGAAATCAAAATCTTTGTGCTGTAGCAAATTATATGTGTTAGTGCCTGTAACCTGGAGCAGCATTCATCAATTTTAGGGATTATGGGCTCATGGGGAGTATCCTGCTGACTTGGGAGTGCTCAGTTTCTCATCTGTTCTCACTTTGAAGTCCCTCTTATTCCTCAGTAACTGAAGGAAATCTTATTATCTGAAAAATGTTTAGAGCCTGGCTCTTCATGGAGGACTTGCTTTGCATGTTCAGATAAGCAGGTGGCAGTAGGACCTTAATGCAGAATCTTCTTCTGTGCTAGGAATATAGGAAGGTTCATTTCCTTTGTGTTTCTGATCAGGTTTCAATAGAAGATGGTTGTGCCTACATCAAGGGAGGGAAGGATTGAAGCATAATGGCAGAAAAACCAAAGACTCCTATTACTATTCTGCAAAAACTGAGTATGTGCCAGATGGTGTCATCCTTCTTCTTCCGCTCTTCCATGTCATCATCCTGCCTTCCAGCAGATTCAGCCTTCATCTGTTTATTTTTATTGAATTTTAATAAACATCCTCTTTGCATATGCTCTCTGTGATAATATTTGTCTCATTCTTGCTCGGCACAGCCCACCCTGTCTCTGAGCCTGCTGCTCTGGCATTACAACAGGCGACGCTGCTGCCAGCTTCAGGTTTCCTCTCTGTTTTCCACAGGCTTGGTTGCTCTAACTGCTTCTAAAAGGCTCATTTAATTGTTAACTCATCCAGTCAAACTCAATTTCAAACCCTTTGTGCCAGCTTTAAGATTTCATGACAGTGTGAATGACCAGTAATTAATTGGACAAATGAAATGTTCTTTGACAGTGAGTCATTGTTTTGCAAAGGAAAAATGAGAATCTTCCTTGGTTTTAATTATGACTGAGTATTTTGCTGACATGTAGATAGAGACCTCAGAACTTCAACTTCAATTAGATAGTTTTTACATACAGTATTTTATAGACTTGCCTCAGTTATGCTAATCACACCTCAAAAATATGAAAACATTTTTTTACTTTGTTTAATTTGTATATATCTAAATAAAAATACTTGAATTGAAATTAAACCAAAAAGAATCAGGGATATAAACACATGCCCATGCTGACTTTAACAGAAGGAACTTTAACTTGGATTCTGGATTCTTCATTTCCCGTTCTGTTATTGTTTCCTGTTCATCCTCTCAAACATAGAGCCAACTCTTCACAATGTTTCTCCATCATAAATATTTTCATTCAAGCTCTGACTGAAATTCCCAGTGGATTTTGTCTGACTGAATGGAGAGTGTTGACAGGTTTCAGCATCTTCTATCATTTCATAACATGCATCATCATGCCATCTTCTTTGACTCATTTTTGGGGCTATCAACATAACAAGGATATTAGATACTTCCAATTAATATCTAGTCTTCAAGATATTTTAATCTAGTATTTAACTTAAATTGTTAGCATATTATGTGATTTAATTTTATGCCTTTGCCCTGGGAATTTCCTCAATTATATTTTCTCATATAGTTCACCAGGGTACAAGTGTCACTGATGTTGGGATTTTCAAGGAAGGGTTAAGTAGGAGTTACCAATTAAAAGTGATTGTGTGAAAAATAAATAAAAGTGCAGCTTAAAATACTGGAAAAATCTGAAGAACTTCTTCAGGCTAAGAAAAGCCAAATTTTTTGGCTGCTCTGTTAAAAATGCAGAGATGCCAAGTGTTCCTAAATCTGCTGAGGAAACAGACAAGTGTATTAGAACGTGTAACGTGTATCAACGTGAAATCCTCTTGTGCCTGCCGAAAGTGCATAAGCAGATACATCTTCTCCCACAGTATGCAGTTGATGGGTTTCTGCCTTTTTCTCATATTGTTCGTATGCAAGTCATGAGAAATCTTACATGGATGAGAATCCCAGCAGATCTACCTTCTTCATTTCCTGCTGATAAAGACTTTTCAGAAAAAAACCTTGATGCACTTACATTAGTTAAAAATCTTCAAAAATCTAATTATCAAACCCTTTCTTTATTTATCTGAGTGGTTAGTAATAAACATATAAGAAAATTGAAATCATACAACATAAAATAAAACTTTTTCCCTGTTTCTTTAGTCATTGGCTTACTTTGTTCAATTTTAAAAGCAAAGCCAGTGGAGTACGCAGGTCAGAGAGGCAGTGTAAAAAGGAGACAACTACAGTGAGATTCAGGATGTCCCGATCATGAACAAAGCCAGGTTTCTTCTGAAGCTTGTTTCAAACAGTAAAGACCTTGCTCACATCACACACAGTGTTTGACTGACCTATAGCACCATAAGATCTACTACTTCAAGTTTCTTATGAGGAACTGCTTCCTCAAAGCATTTTCACGATTCTTTTAATCTTGTCAGGTAAGGGTGTTGGTGTTTTTATGTCTTTTTTTTTTCTTCTATTCTGATAAGCTAAGTTAGTTTTAGAAGTCAGGAATCTAACTCTCCACTGCCTTGCATCTTGTGCAGGTTTACATATGTTTGCAAAGAAGCCTATGAGCCTTGTTGGTTTAGCTAACCTTAGTCATTGTGTGAGCTCCAGTGGAGTGTGAGCACCCATGTGTCGTGTGATGTCCTCCTCCATTTCATCTCCCAGTTTGCTTCTGCTTTTATCTAAGCAGCTGAGTATTTCTGAGTTCACGATGAAAGACGGAAGATAAAAGGTGTGTGTTGTAGACACTGTGTTTGCCTCCATAGTGTAGTGGTTAGGGAACTTATTTTGTGAATTTGAAATTAAGTTCCTGCT
Source organism: Machaerirhynchus nigripectus (assembly GCA_013397975.1). Classification (NCBI taxonomy): domain Eukaryota; kingdom Metazoa; phylum Chordata; class Aves; order Passeriformes; family Dicruridae; genus Machaerirhynchus; species Machaerirhynchus nigripectus. Next base: position 407,563 of record VZRQ01010869.1, read on the forward strand.
CCAAACAAATGTTTCTGTTCGCACAGTGTATCTTTTTCCTTTCTTTCTTTTAAGTAGTTTTCTCACAGCACTCAGTCAAAACTGACTCATGTCAAACTTTAAGTTCTTGGATTTTGCAAAGCTTGTAATTAACAATGCTAAATAGGAAAAGCCTTTTAAAAAGACAGGACATTAATTGATCTTTTCAAGTTACCATATTAAAATATCTCCGAGTTAGAGAAAAAGAATCTACAAAGTGAGCCCATCATATGGTAGACAATATAAGCACTGCAGACAACATAAGCAAAAACATACAAAAGACAAATAAACTCAAGCAAGGTACATTGAACTGTGCTGTAGGACATAGCCTATTATTTGAGAATGAAAAAGGATAAGTGTTTAAAGGACTACACAAATGATAAGAAACATCTCCCCTTGTAAAAGGCATCCTCATGGAACTCTGCGGGAGTACTGCAGGGGAAGAGACTGTACTGAGTTCCTGCAGGCTGTCAGAGACAGCCACTGCCTTTCACAGGGGTGATGTGTTTTCTTCAAGAAATCAAAGGTTGGTAACTTGGACCACAGGTAGCACTGCTTATGGGGGCAATGCCTTTTAAGTTTCCCAATGAGATCAGAGCAATGCATTTTCTTCAATGTTTTCATAGCTTCAAGCAATAAATGATTACACAGAAAGCGCTTATATGAAAATCTGTAAATCAGGTTCCAGGATCAGGGAAGTCACTATCCAGTGGTGCATTAGAAGATGAAAGAAATGGAGCAAGGACAATTTTTCCAGCACAATTTGAATCATATAAAAGCCTTTTGTGCCTGACAGCATTGCAGATATGACATGATGAGGATTGATCTTCCATTTTTGTGGTGAGTTTGACAGAGCTCCACTTTTCTTGCCTTGTTCATTGCTCTTGGAAGGCACTTGGCAGAGAGCAAGAACAGAAAGGAGCTTCTCTCCAAATGTGACATGGCCAAATGTTGTATATACTACATGCTGGAAGACAGATGAAACATGCAAGATGTTCTCTTGCTATTCCAAGAAGTAGAGAAAATAGCCAGTTTTAAAACGGAGCTCTTAAATATATATCAACATATAGAAAATTCCCACAGAGGAGATTTTCATACAATCATAGCATGGTTTGGGTTAGAAGGGACCTTTAAAGGTCAGCTTATACCCCACTTGTAGTGAGCAGGGACATCTTCCGCTAGAGTAGGTTGCTCAGAGCCCTGTCCAACCTGTCCTTGAATATTTCCAGGAATGGGGCATCCACACCTCTCTGAGCAACCTGTTCAAGTGTTTTCCAGTGTCGTCTGGTTCCCTGACTTCCAGGAAATCATGCTGAACTGAATTAGATTTTGGAGTAAATCACTCTGCACAGTGCAAGTATAGCAGCAGGGAAGAGAGATAGGCTGGTGGGGTGGCCCCTGCTCAGGGCCCTCTCCAGGCTGCTGCACACAAAACTGGGGCAGCACTTCCAAAAGCACGGTGCCAAAGCTCCTCTGTCAGTGCTTGTGAGTAGTGTGGCTGCTCCAAGTGTAAGGATGAACTGAATTATGTGCTGCCCTCTCCCAACCCCAAGCAACAAGTGGTGTTGTCATGGGCCAGTTGCTCCCTGAGTGCAGCAGCACAGGTCACACAGCTCTCCTTGTGCAGAGCTCTTCTGTAGCCGAGAGTAATGAGGTGCTTCATCCATGCCTCACCGAAGATTTATCTTCCCCAGAGTGCAGGAGAGGTTTATACCTCTCTCTCCATCCGACTTCACAATTTCTGGAGTTTAGCCAGAGGGCAAACACGCAGTAAAATAGCATTGTAAAGAGCCAGGGAAAGGGATGCAGCCAGGGATTCCCATGACCAGGAGAGCTGAGGGTGCACCATAAAACACAAGCTGGTTAAAACGTTCCTGATATGCTATAGAAGGGGAGCAGTGTTGAATGGCCGGACAGCGTTTCCAGATTCAAGGGCTTTCATACACACAGCTGTGCATCAGCTGGTTTCTGTCGCACGCCCCTTGCCCCTGCCCCAGCTGCGGTCCCGGCTGCGCCCTGGCTGCTGTGCCCGCTCCCGCCTGGCGGTGGGGTTGCTTGTGAGTAATGAACACACAAGGAACTAATTGGATATCTTTATCTCTCTTTGACTTGTATTTCCTTGTTTCCTTTTGGGGAGAAGGTTACTGTTATTTATTGTCGCTGACATCACTTCAGCTAAGAACACCATCGGATGCCGGTTTGTTGTGAACTGTGCAGCAGCAAATCTGCCCCTTCTCTGCTGTTCTGTTGGATGCATTTTTGCATCCTCTTTTAAAAACTTTTATTTAAAAATCCAGCTGTGTAATATTTTTTAGGCATGAGTAAATGCCCTTCTTTACTAAATTCGATTTAGACAGTTTCTCCTGTGAATACAGTCATTATCAAATGTGACCTTTTGCATCTAGCAAAGGCATGTTTCCACTGTTTAGTGAGAGGTCTAAATTTCCTGTTCAGGTCTAAAAAATTACTTCCATCCCCAGTGATGATAAAACAGGTAAGACTAAGAATGAAACCACAACATTTTTCATGAGGTTTACATAAACCCTTGCACGTGTTCTCAACTGTGTTGATAATTTTGTTTTCCCCAGTTAAAGGGTACCATCCTTAGCACTGGAGTCAGTGAAGATCATCTGTGAAGTCAAATTTTGAAAATATGCACTATTTAGATACATGGAGCTGAGCTAGGCAGGCATTCCTATTACAGATATTTTCTAGCTGGGGAATATTTTCTTTAGAAAGTTACCTGTTTGAACTAGAGTTAAAAGTATGTCTGGTTTTCTTCTTAAAAAAGGTGATTCCAAATTCTTTTTTCCTGTCCTTATTCCATCAAACTTTGGCCTTTCATGTGTTGTTTCATCTTCTGATTTGTAGCCTCTGTCCCCAGCAGCTGGCCTTGCTGCCAGCTGTGATTTGCCCTGTCGCTGCTGGTTATGCCTTTGATGTGAAGCTTGGGTTGTAGCTGTGGCTGTTGCCTTGAGAGCTTTCCTCTCTGGGTAATATTGGAATATGGACCTGTGGGCTGGGGGAGGCCAGGGGAGGTAGAGGCTTATAAATAAAAAAACTATGATGGGGTTTGTTCTGTTCAGTTTTAGTTTTAAAAAAATTATAAAAAGACACAATGAACTGCCCTTTATGGACTGTTCTGCAATGCTTTGGACAGACATTTGATTAGAAGTAGGAGAGGAAAGCATACGTGCACATCTGGAAGTTAAAAACTATTGGATGTTGACCTGTTGGCAGGACATCTCATTTATCACATTTTAAGAAACTGCTTTCATCTGAAGCATCATAGCTAGCTGTGGGTTTGTTCCTATCCTGTTTCAGTATGCAAGAATTTTTGCAGCCAAGGCTACAGCTGAATTGCCCCGAGTTGTTTGGATGGCTTTATTTTACATCTTCCTGCAGAGGACCAGGAGCGCGCAGCAGCTCCTGTCTACGTTCCAGTTGAAGGACTCTGACATTCAATGTAGGCTGTTAATCCCGTTAAATGAGAGTATCTGAAATAATTTGGTTTTTAGTTATGCCTGATTCAAACAAAACTGAAATCTTTTAGTGTACAAAGTCTTAGTGGTTATGTTAAAAAAAGTGACACAAACAAGGTAACGGAATAAGTTTCCACAGTGAGCCCACTGCTTTTACTACAGGACATGTCCATTTTGAAGTTTACTTTTTAGGCACTGAAAATGTAATTTCAGGGGAAAACAGAAAAATAGTAACTTGTTTCAAGTGCATGCAATGCACTTGCAATGCTGCATTTTTCTGAAAAAGAATTCTATGTATTTTTCTGGTTTGAGATTGAATAGTAGTTCAAATTTTATTTAAAATAGTTTAAATATTATTTAAATAAAGATATTTAAAGCATGATGATGGAAAGTGAAGTAGGAGGACTTTGCAATTTCAATGTAAGTATTTTAAACAAGTTCAAACACTGCTGAGTGGACAAAACAATGGAATAATAGAAGATCTCGATAATTTGTCCTCCTACACCATTATCAATTTTTTGCAGAATTATCTGCAGAGGATGGAAGTTTCCCACCTTCCCATATGCCTTAGACAGGCAACTCAGGTGCCTGTACTGGAAGGGTTTTCCATATTGCCATCCTAAATGTCTTGCTGTGTCTATAATGGGCAGTGGAAATAGTTTGCTTCTTCTTTGCTGTGACACTTTTTCACATAGGAAATCTCTTCTCCTCTCTTCCCTCTATTATCCCACACCAGGAAATGTACATACAAATACGAACAGTAAAGAAAAGCTCCAAGAGCAAAGCTTGTCTATTCAATAGGGTAACACTGAGGTCAGTGAAGATAAGCAGGGAAATATGAAAGCAAATGTAAAATCCCCCCAGGATTCTGGGAAGAGAAGCACTGGGTTTGAGAAAAGGATGCAACAAAATACAATGCAAGTTTAGAGTTGTCGAGTTTTGTTACTTTCCTTTATTTGTGGTTTTGTTGTTGTTGTTTTTTCATTTTTAAACAAAACTTAAAGAGGAAAGGAAGCTGATAAAGGTTATATTGTGATGTTCCTGGAGCTTGGGTGAATGTGAAGGCAGTGACAGAGTGCTGGGTTCTTAGGGGATGGTTAGGTGAAGATGGAAAGGCCACTGTGGTTAGAAATGTGATGTTTGTTACATCCATTTTCTATTGGTTTTGGTTTATAGAAGAGATTAATTGATAACTTTTGCTGCAAGGAGAGAGAGACTAGAAGCCTGAGCCTCCTTTCATTGAATTGGACCTTGTACAAATGCATGCTCTATTACTTAGTTGCATTTGCAGTTGCAAACTGCAAATAACTGGCACAATCCACAACTGAGAGTTGTTTTTTCATTGGTAGCTACGATTCAGATTTGAGGAAATAAGGGCTCCTCAGAGTCCTGTCAGGGAGACAGACACTGAGGAGGATAACTGGCCACAGGGGAAGGAGCAGCGACGGTTTAGGGACAGTAGTGATACGGGTTCACATGGGGTTTCAGAGGGAGAGTGGGCAGGGAGATGTTCAGAAAGCAGAGGGACAGAGAATGCAGCTGCACTTGGACCAGGACATTGATTTGTTAGACTCAACCGTATGCTCCAAATCAGTGAGAGTCAGTGTGCATGTGAGCTTTCACCTACCTGGAGAGGGTACAGAGGGGCTGCTGTAGATCAGACCTGAGCCCACTTTGAGAGTGCAAGTTTCCAGCCTTTGCAGCACTTACGGGCTGAGGCACTGTTCAGACTCTGCTGTAGCAAATTGGTTGCTCATTTAGTGCTGGTTCCTCTTTATCTGCAGCAACATGAAAGATTAGATGTAAGACTTCCCCAACACCATGTATTTTGTGGAGCAGTTAATACAATTACCACAGAAATGTTGAAGGAGCACTTTTCATCAGTTAAGTTTACTTTATCATTTTTAGACCTAGTCCCATCATAATATTTGAAAGATAGTATGAAAGCAGTCATGAAATGTTTGAAGAAAATCTTTTTTAGAGAATTAGTTTTGGTTCCTTGGAAACTGGGGAGTTGGAACCATTCTGATAAAGAGTAGTTAAAAAAATCACATTCAAAATGGCTAAGGTCTTTTCTTTGAAACAGGTACTGGTGACTCTGCATTGCTGATGAAATACATGTCAGCCCTGGGGAGGTGTGCACATGTCTATTTTTGAACAGCACAGTACACTAAGAAGGGCCTGCCCTGAGCTTTGAACTGACAGTGCAATGAAATGCAAAGCCTGGTCCTGGATATGACAGTAGGTAACTTAGGGCATAGACCTCTGCAGTAATTCTTGAGGTGTCAGAATATCATTCTGTGATGCAGTAAACCACCTGTATGTATAGATATGCATTTGCTGTACTGCAAAGCAGCTGGCTGCTGGCTGTTGATAAGCAAGAAGCATCTTTCAGCAAAGAACAGGACCATCCAGTGCAAGGAAAGCTTATAAATGATGTCACGTGTGCATGACAAAAGCAAATCTTCCCTGGAGCTGTTAGCTTGGCCAGTGCTTAGGATCTATATAGGTTATTTAAAGCTTCCAGAAATGCGTCCTTCTTAGTTTAAGCAGAAGAAAAAGAAGAGGAAAGAAAAAAGGGTATATAATTGGGTGTTCAGTACACCAGGGTATAAACTAAATTTATACCTGGTTTTAAAATTAGTTTACTTCTATTAGGGGTGAGATTCAGCTCTGGACTGACACCTGCACTTTGGTGTCTATGTGTAGTGTGCTGTGACCCGGGGGGAGTTGGAGCTAATGTCAGGGGAGCCTGGGGAATAATTCATGTCACTTCAATGCAGAAACCTCCTGGCTGAAAGTTCAACAGCCACAAAGCATCTATATGCTTGTGTTTTTTCCTAAATCAAATAATGTAGAGCAAGGAAATAATATACAAGCAATTGAATTGTGTGGTGTCAACATTAAACGAGTTCCTATGTGTTTGAAATAACCGATGGATAAGAAGTACTAACTTTCCTGAAAATTTTCATTTTGCTCCTAAAATGGCTACTTTATTTATTACACATTATCATATTAGATATATTGACTCACCCTTATGTTTTCATTACATGTTAAACTTTTTTTGAAAAGCAGTAAAAAGGAAGGTGATTTTGTACATCAGAATGAAATTTGTAATAATCCATTCATTGATAAAACAATTATTGATACATTATCTGACTATACATAAAAAGCCTGACATTGTTTTTTTTCTCAGTTACAGCATTTAAATTAACTTTAAAACATTGCAATATAATTCTCAAAGAACACAAAGTTCATGTCCAGAAAAAAAAAGAATCAAATCCATGTATGCATATTTTACTGACAAATTTAAACATTGATTTTCCTCTTAATGCTTCCTTTAAATATATTTTGTCAGTAAAGAAGCCAAAATATGCAATTTTTCAAAGATCAGGAATTGATATGCTTTATGATTCTTAATTAATCCTTTATTGCTTTCATGGGGATGATTTAATGAATAATGAAGTTAAATTAATTTTTAAATATTTACTTGTCTTTATTTTTAAAAAATATTTTAATCTTTTTTTTTTACATATAGAAGGTATTTTAAAAGATTAGCTAATGAGAGGAAAGGGCAATTTATCCTAATTTCACTTTAATTATCATTGGCTTTTTGGCATAAAAAATGAAAGGAAGGCTAAGGAGAATCATCCTTTATTGGATGTGGTAGGAAACCTAGAGACAAAGGATAAGGTACTTAATGCCCTCTTTGCCTCAGTCTTTAATAGCAAGACCAGTTGTTCCCTGGGCACCAGTTCCCTAAGCTGTAACACAAGGACAGGGAGTAGAATGAAACCCCAATAATCCAAGGGGAAATGTTCATCACCTGCTGCACAACTTAGACACCCACAGGTCCATGGGCCGGATGGAATCCACCCAAGGGTACTGCGAGAGCTGGTGAAGCGCTCACTGAGCCCCTTGTCATCATATATTGGCAGTTCTGGCTGACTGAGCAGGTCCCAGTTGACTGGAAGTTGGCAAATGTGATTCCCGTCTAGAAGAGGGGCTGGAAGGAGGATCCAGGGAACCACAGCTTGACTGACCTAATCTTGCATGACAAAGTGACCACTTAGATGTTGTCTACCTAGACTTTAGTAAAGCCTTTGTCTTAATTTCCTAGAGCATTCTCCTGGAGAAACTGGCTGCTCGTGGTTTGGACAGGGACACTGTTGCTGGGTCAAAAACTGGCTGGATGGCCAGGCCCAGAGGGTGGTGGTGAATGGTGCTACATTCAGCTGGTGGCCAGTCACTAGTGGTGTTCCCCAGGACTCAGTACTGGAGCCAGTCCTCTTTAGTATCTTTATCAATGATCTGGATGAGGGGACCAAGTGCACCATCAATGGGGTTGCTGGTGACACCAGGCTGGGTGGGAGTGTTGATCTGCTGGACCAGTAGGAAGGCTCTGCAGAGGCATTTGGACTGGCTGGATTGATGGTCCAAGGCCAATTGTGTGAGGTTCAACAAGGCCAAGTATCAGGTTCTGCCCTTGAGTCACAACAACTCCTTGCAGCACTACAGGCTGGGGGTAGAGGGGCTGGAAAGCTGCCCAGTGGAAAAGGACCTGGGGTGCTGGACCTCAGCTGGCTGATTATGAGCCACTGTGTGCCCAGGTGGCCAAGAAGGCCAGTGACATCCTGGCCTGTATCTGCAATAGTGTGGCCAGCAGGACCAGGGCAGTGATTGTCTCTCTGCACTTGGCACTGGTCAGGCCACACCTTGAGTGCTGTGTCCAGTTCTGGGCCCCTCATGACAAGAAAGACATCTGGAGTGAGTCCAGAGAAGAGCAATGGAGCTGGTGAAGGCTCTGGAGCACAAGTCCTGTGAGGAGCAGCTGAGGGAGCTGGAGGTGTTTAGCCTGGAGAAGAGGAGGCTCAGAGGAGACCTCATTGCTGTCTGCAACTGCCTGAAAAGAGATTGTAAAAAGGTGGGGGTCAATCCCTTCTGCCATCTAAAAAGTGACAGGGCAAGAAGAAATTGTCTGAAGTTGTGCCAGGGTAGGTTTATACTGGATATTAGGATAAAAGTCTTTTTAGGAAGGGGTCAGGCATTGGGACACACTGCCCAGGGAAGTGGCTAAGTCACCATCCCTGGGGGTATTTAAAAGACATGTAGTTGTGGCACTTGGGGACATGGTTTAGTGGTGGACTTGGCACTTTAGTTGGACTTTATGATGTTAAAGGTTTTTTCCAACCTAAAAAATTCTGTGATTCTCTATGGTGTTACACCTCTCACGTTTTTCTCATCATCTGTTCCCCCTGTCCCTTTAAAATATTCCCTTTAAACACTTCCCTGCTCTTGATCTGATTCTTTTCTCTGAAATCTTTCGCATCTTGCTGAAGATACCTCGGATAATCCTCACACGCCCTTCCACTTCTGATGAAGATGCCGACCAGTTGCCCCCAGACCCTGATGACTTTGAGCCCGAGGAGCCTGACAGCGCAGAAGGCCATGCCTATTCAGACTGTCTGAGCAGTGCTTTCTATCCTCCCTAACAAAGTACTCTTCTGGAAGGAGTTCATGGGTGGTTTTCTTTCCCACTGTTTGATTACATTTAATGTAGTACTTGAACCGCTATGCCTTATTTATAGTGAAAACCATTACATGGAGGATGGATTTGAGCTGTGGGAGGAGAACCCTGTTTGTATTTCTTTGCCTTGAACTTTTCCTTCGTCAAGAACTTGTGAACCTGAAATGAAATGCACTGGGTCAAGTTATGTGAATGTCACCATGTTTCAGTAGCCACTTGTAAAGGTACCCTGCAGCACCTAAAGGTAATGGAGAAAAAAGCAGGTCATTTTTATTCAGAAGGTACTTTACCCATTTGGAAACACACTGAAAGCAATTGTATAGTTTGGTGGGATTTTTTAAATCTTGTGTCCATGTTTTGTCTATACAGCTCATTCTTCTATCTCCCCCCAGGTTCCTATGATTTGTCCCTTTTAATGTCTTTTTCTATGAGAATTAAAAAAAAAAAATTCTGTCTTTTAATAGTGCTGGTTTTTTTACCCACTGAGAAATGTTGTGTTGGAATTCTGTATCTCATTCTAATGTAATAAAGAATAGTTTCTCCAGTTATATCAGTAACGTGAATGTATATCAGATTTGAATGGGACCTGTAAGTCGTATTTTATTAGATCCAAATGCAGGAGACACCTTATGCAACTATGTACCTGAGAGTGAACTGAGAAGCAATTTCTTATGCTTGAGGAACTGTCTGAAACTTACTTTTTTTTCCTGACTTGCATATAAGCAGAACACTTTTAATTTGCCTTACTGTAGTATGCCTGTATTTCATGTATATATATGTGTGTGTATGTGTGAGGTAAGCATTTAAGAGCAAATTGTCCTGTACAAGAGTTTTCAATCCTTTAATTCTCTTCACTGCTATTCAGGTTTCTAATGCATTTTAAGCTGTTTAAGAAGAACCTTTTGGGACTGTTCTTTATTTGGGGTTCCACGGTGCTGCCTTAACTCAGAGGTGGGGTCTGGCCCTGTTGGACTTGAATGCCATGACTTTCTTTTCATGTACATAAAGTGTGCATTGATGGTTTTTATGATGTTTATACAGTTTATTTTCCTGTAAATGTAATATAACACAACCCAGTGACCTGGTAAATCCTCGTCTTTTATTCACATTCTTGAGAAAGATTTCTCAGGTGATCATTCATATGTAACTTCAATGAATGCTGGTAGCTGGCTTTTACAGAATTAGAAAGTTCCCAGGAGGAGATGGCTGTCACAAAGAAGACAATATCTCCTACTAAAAAAAGGGATATTTTATTTTGAAAAGATGGATTTGCACTAACACTATGATATCAAGTCAATGGCATCCACTTTGGTTTTATTATCTTGTGCATCTGCATTTTAATTGAAGGTAGCAATAGGAGTATTAAGTTAACTTCATTCATTTGCAAAATGAACATTATCTTAGAATCTGCTATGACTTTAATATTAAAGACTGTACAATGTGCATAAGCTTAGGCTTAAATGATATTGATAAATGAAATAATATTTAAAATATTTGCTTCCCATCCCTTTTCTTCCTCCAAAATAAAAAGGGTTCTTCCACCATGACTTAATGTTTGATGAATGCATGTTGCAAAAATATCAGTCTCAGAACCCACAATTCCTTTGGCACTCTAGCTAGTAATATATGGTTTACTACTGCTTTATTGTGTCTTACTAGACTGCAAAAAAAAAAATAAACTCATTCAGCTGTTATAACCAGCCCTAGGCTGCAGAATGAGCTGTAGTTGAAAGCTAGTAAAATAAAAGTAAGAGTTTTGTTGAGAACTCAGTATTTTTTTTCTTTTTCCTTCCCATGCACAAGTGTTTTAGATTCTTCACTAGATCTTGGAAATCAAAACATTTTCTATCAAAATGACAAGCTTTTAACCAAATGCTGTCACCACTCAGATAACTTTTAAACACTGAGATCTTTACCTGTCCTTCTCGACTGATTTTCAAGGCAAATTTCATGTTGCAGTGTTGAGAATTTTGCTGTGGACATGCAGCTCTACAAAATATATCAATCAAAGCCTATGCCTATTCAAGTTTCAATTAAAAAAAATTACAGTGGCAGTTGGTTATGTTTTGCTTTTGTTCTACAAAATAGGAGCAGGGGTAAAGGTCAGATGCTGGTGTCCTTATCAGCACTGGGTGATGTCTCTTCTGAGGTTTAGCTGTTTGGTAAGAATGGGCAGAGACAGAAGGTGGAGAGGCTCAATGGGAGTTGGTCTGTAAATGACAGCTCATATCCTGTGCTCTCGTTTCCTGCTGACCTGGGAGGTGACTAGAAAAAGCCTCTGCCTGGCTATGGAGCAGTCCCTTGTTTTCTGTGGGGAACGGGCTTCTCCTCTTTCTCAGCTGCCACATCATTTAAAAGACAGCTATGAAGGTATATAATGCTTTACTAATGTATTTCATTAGCCCCATCCCATCATTTTTGCACCCATCATTGTGGAGGAAGGCATGGCAAACAGTACCAATCAATATGGGAGGGAAGATTTTTTTCTCTGTGTAACTAATTTATTGAAGTGTATTTTGCAGCCCAGGATAATTTGGTTTCCTGGGATATAGCAGTAATATTCAGGGACATCACGTATATAGCTGAAACAATGAATATCTGACAGAAAAGAGGTCTGTTGTCCCACTCCTACCTGTACTCCTGGAGGACAGTAGATGTAGGACCTTGCCAGCACAAGGATAGTCTACTTTAAAACAACTGACTTAAAAGACCTGCAAAGAGAAGAACGTGCCTACAGCTTCCATGGACTGCCATGTCAGAAAAGGCTCTCAGCTCTTGGAAACAATTTTTTGTAATGTTGAAATAACCTTCTTTGTTTTCATCCTCAAACATATACAAACTTCTCCCTTTGGACAGTATTTGTCCCGGAGCCTCCTGCTCCCTGTACGTGACATGTAGGACTCTGCTTCCTCACATGCAAAGCAGAGACTTGTGGTGCCTGTGCTGTTTTCCTTTCTCCACGCCTGCTATCTCCTCCTCTGTGAGTGTTTGCAGAGCCAGCGGGGTGGACCAGGGAGTGACAGCAGCAGCTGTCGGGTGCTGCGGCAGGAATGTGGACCCACCCTCTTAAGGATCAGCTTCCCACCGTTGGCTCCTGGCTGCCTGGAAGGTAAGCCTGCTTCATAGGCTCTCTCGGTAGCTCGGTCGTGCTCTTCATTTCTGCAGGGATCCTGCCATGGAATACCAGCTAGAAATGGTGCTGGGGTCCTGTCGTTTCCAGGCGTGTGCATGTGACCTTGGGTGCATTTGACCTGGCGTAGCATAGGGGGTGCTTGCTGGCAGGGCACGATGGGGCTGAGAAAAGGGTGAGCACCAGAAATAACCTGGAAAGCTCAACTTGTGCCATCTGCTGGACTGGCAGTTACAAGTCATGGGGCAGCCTACTGAGTTTTGTGCTTGTTGTTCCTTTCCACTTCTTGATTTAAGTGTAGTACAGATACTCTCTCAACATTAGAGCTTTAAAAATCACGGTGAGAGTAATTTCTGTATTAGTCTTAGGGTTTTTAACTAGTATATGTGACCTAAGTAGATGGTTTTCAACTAAGTGTGGTATAATTGACCACATCGGGGCAGAATTAACACTTTTGTTGAATTCTTATGATATGTCTGATGCTGAGCAAATAAAAGCTACAGGCTTAGGAGAGCAGTAGTGCAGATGTGTGACGTGTGGTGCAGCCACTGGCTGGCAGCCCTGGGCTAATGCTGAGCCAGGCTGAAAATGAAAATGTGCAAATTTAAAGAATTGCAGGAGCCACAAGAGCAAAAACACAGCTGAGAGTGACACACAAACACCATGATACTCACTCGCTTCCTTCTCCAAGAACAGCAGATCAAATGAGCACAGAAAATACATCTGCTTAAATGCCTTATTTACACAATACTGTTATTTGGGCTATTCAGCACTTGCACCTTACAAGAAAACCCACAGCCCTCTCCTTCATCGACTTCTTCTCTTGGCCTCTTGTTAGGTCCTGCTCTGAGAAGAGAAACAGGTGTCAAGAGAGAAGTGACTGTAATAAAAAGAAGCAATTGGAAATAGCACAGTAATTTAGGCAATGTCTAGAACATGCCTTTTACTTAGCACCTGTTTGCTGTGTTTTCCCTTGTGAAGTAAAACAGGAAATATACAGTTACTAGCAGTGTCTCAGAAAGTCCTTGAAATAGAATAACCATTATTTCTCTGTAAAAATAAGAAATGTACTTTCATGATTCTCCAAACCAAATTCTCAGATGGTTAGGATCATGGTCTTTCCTCAGATTTAGTGATGAAATGTCATGCTGAGCAAGGTGTGGTAGATAATAATGTGATGTCAGCTTTTCTATGCTATCTCCAGGATCCTTATATAATAGCAATCAGGCTACAGAAGAGCCCTGCATCCAGTATTTCCTGAGTTCCCTGGTTTTAGTGTGATGGCCTGAAGTTTGGTGTCATACTCTCTTGCATTCATAGCCTTTTTTTCATGTTCCCATCTCCAGTGCAGTTTGTTCCAACTGCCATGCAGTTGCACCGTCAGCAGCATGATGCATCCAGAATATAAATTTCCATTCATGAGAAGTGGAGATTCTCAAGGGAATGCTGTTAGATGCTTTTACAAGAACTTTAATGGAAAACCCACTTGTGACACTACATACTCTTATCGCTGTCTTACGTTAAAATTGTTGAGTACAGTTCACTCCATAGTCAATTCCTTGTGTCTTTCTGTAGCGATTGTCTTTGATATCAGAGGGTGAGCTGACACACGAAAACAATATTAAACCCTGCAAGTAAAGACTGTAAACATGATTGAAGATTAAGTTTTAGGGTAGTTAGGATGAGTGCTAAGTTAGATGCACCATAAACACCAGATACAAATCTGCCATTACTTGCTTATATATGTGTCGAGTCCTGCATTGCTGGTTTATTGCACCACTGAGAGCCTGCTCTTTTACCGACGTGGATCTCTGTTCCCCAGCCCAAGGAGGAAGTTACTCCCCTGGGAGCCACTGTTTGGAAGCCTGCTGACATCCAGGGTCTCCCAGCTAGCAGTGGGACAGGGCTGGGAGGGCACTGAGCAGACGCAGCTGAATGCGCCCACCTGAGGTGCTCTTGTCCTTGTCTGTCATTTAAAACCCTTGCAAATGGACAGATTAATGGGAGTGGAGGGGCTCCAGGTTCCTCACCTGCGCCGCAGGAATGGTCAGTAATGTAAGCAGTAGCATAGTGCAAGCTGCTGTTTGGGTCCCACTGAAGACCTCCTTTGAGGTCTTTAAGTGGTGCGAAGACATTATGAAGTCCCTTGCCACAGGGATAATTTTCAGGCTCACAAAAAAGATTATGGAGATAAGAACTTCTCTTCTTCTCTTTACTGTTTGCCTTCCCACTGAAGAGTGGAGAACTGCAGCTTTCCTCTGGGTATATTATTGCTTACTCTTGCTCCTCTTATCACAGCATTTCCAGGAGACACAGTGGGGTGTATTTTTACTTCATGACATCAAGCTCATATTTATTCAGTCTTCTACAGCGGCCCTTGCAGATTTGACTGGTTCTTTGCATTTGCCTTGCCATATTTACTCTTTTTCTGGCTGTCTTACACAGGTAAAAGAAAGACTAAAGAAAAACAATTGTCACTGAAATAACTTTTCCTTTGCTCTGAAGAATGTTTCAGAACAGGAACAATCTAAGGTTTGGGGGTTTTTTATCAACTTTTCATATATAAGGTATATAGACTGTTGGGAGATGACTGGCTACCTTTTCTTCCTATCCAAGGCTCTAAAGATCACGGGAGTACAGCATCTATCAAGAAACATGCAGAAAAGAGTGTGCCTAGTTAGGGCTGTTGAAAAGTGGTAGATAATAAAGGATTCAATATTTATTTATTTATTTATCCCATCTACTTATTTTTTTTTAGTAAGAGTCTTCTTTTACCAATGTGTTGACAGGAAGAGGTGGAGAGGATGTGTGTTTACGAGGGATTTAGTGAGATGCTTAAACAGCCAACTTTACAGCATGTCTAATGAACCACAGATTACCAGAGAGCACGGTCGTGTTTAACAGTAGCAAACATTTTCTGTGTTACTCTGTGTCTTCATGCTTCCCCTTCCCTTGCTGGTACCTGCAGAGGCAGCCTTGTGTGTGAATCACACCTCAGACAACATGAGCCCAGTTGATGTGGCAACAGAAGAGTGTGTTGTAAACCTTGGCATCCTCAGCAGAGCTGCTGAAAGGTTCCTCCAGCACTGCAGTTTCTAATATTGGCCTCCTGACTTTATCGCTGTGAACCAGAGCCAGGTTATTCTTCAGCAGTCAACTAAGAGACTCCACAACCACCCTCGTGTGGCTGTCGACTCCATTTTAGATGTTCACTGTTCATTTCTTCACAGTGCCTGCTGGAAGTTTAGCAATTCTTTCTGCATTTCAAAAGTGCAGGATGTCATGTCCTGATACTAGGAAAGGAGAGTACACTCCGCTTGAGGGAATATGGGGATAGCTCAGTCCCAAACACTCCACAGGGAAAGACCAATAATTATGGCAAAGTGCTGCTTTAAAGTATTTTTCTGTACGATTTCGTCTCTACATAGCAACGTGGTGCTGGTGAATTATATGCATTATTTTACTTGCTTAATAATCTCTGTGAACTCAAGTTTGTGCTACTGAGACATAGCTACTGATTTTCATGGACTTTTTTGGTATGAGCTTTTGGGATAAAGGGGAACAAGGAGAGAGTGAATGGGGCTGGTAACCAAAATCCATCCTGAACAATTTGCTGTGATACCAAACCAATGTTTATTGTTATCAGAGGCAGCTGTCTGCCCTCTCTCCACGCTTCTATTTGTGGATTTTCGATGGCTATAAATGGAAACACACGCTGACCAGAAATCACCACAGCGCTCCTGATACTTTCCTCTCCTGGCTCCAAAAGTACAGGGGTATCTAACATGTAGTTAGGTTGAATCACTTCTGTTCAGGATATTTGCTGATTTTTATTCCCCTGGGAAATGGAGTTAGGAAAACATGAAAGCAAAGCCTCAGGAAGAGAAGCTTTAGAGGAAAAGCAAATGGTAAGACATGTTGATATTTTAAATTTTTTAAAATGTAATTATAAGCAGAAAAAGGAAATAATCCATTGTACTTTATTGGAGTATTTCCTGGCTTCCTTTAACCATTGACCTTGAAGATTAAAGCTTCATTCATGTATGTTAAATTAATTATGACAGTACGTATCTGTGGAAATTATGGAAATCTGTGGATGCATTTTGTGTGTATGTGAAATGCAACAACTGAAATCTAGTTAAACTTCAATTTGTTATCATAACCCAAACTGATAGCTAATATTTGTGGTTTTCTTTTTTCTCTTAAAAAAACGATTTCATATCTTTGCACATTATGTTCCTTAACTTTAGATGAGTATATGGCAGAAGAAATTGTTTGTGTCTGGTGTGAGTCTGAAACTTACTTAAAAGAGGTGTGACCAAAACAAACTATTAAGAGAAAGTGAAAACAGTCAAAACACAGCTTATTCCTAATTAGCTGAGACTTGCAATGCAATTTATAATTTGCCTCACATTAATGAGGTTTTTTCTTGATAGCAAAAACAGGGCAGTTTATTCTTGGCTTTGCAAAGCTGTCAAGAAAAGTGGTCATCACTCGTGCTAAGAAACAAATTAGCACTGAATTTTTTAGCACTTAAATGGTGGTGTTGCATTGATTTGGTTTTGTAGTGGGCCAACTTTTACTCCAGTTTAATCACAATTTTGGCCTCTCCTAGCCTCAGTTAAGTGAGTTTTGGCAAGTGTGTTAGCTAACAGTTGTGTGTTAGCTAACATGACTTGTGTGTTAGCTAACAGTTTTAAATACAATTTCACCAAGTCGAGGTGCATTGGGTAGGAAATAGGGAAAGCAATGGAACTGAAAGTAGTGACCTGCTCTTACAGTATTTTTCTTTTAAAAAGCAGGGTTTATCTAGAGAGTAATATCTGAAAGAGCACTGCTAAAGCTTCAGCATTAAGTTCTAATGCGAATATTACTTATTGTTTTAATTGTTCATTTTCTCATTAATTAATTCTTTAGACAGTGACCTCATTTTCAATTTGTGGTTGGTATATAAAATATGAGGAAAAGTCATCAAAATTACAAAAAAGTATTAAAACCACTTAATCTTCAGGGAAGGTTTCAAAGGAAACCTTTGAAATTTTGTTCTAGCTCATGCATAGAGAAAATATAAAGCAATGTAATCAGCCAGTATGGTTGTCTAATTGCAGACCATATCCTCATGCACAAAGAATTGAGCAGCCAAACTTAAGTAAGGCTTTTCCAAAACGCAGAGTGCTTCATTTGGAACACTAATGATCTGCTGATGACCTTCTCTGTGTGCATCATTTACTAATTTTTAGAATAGCAAACTGGAGCAAACAGGGACCCCACTGCACTGATGGGAGCCGTGCTAACACCCATGTCAGGTCACACACTGTTCAGTAGTTCCAAAGCTAAATCCTCCCAACACGTTGAGCTGAGAGTGTCCCTTAGCAGTTGCAGGTCACATTCCTGTGGATGCTCAGTGAGGGGGATACAGACGCCTTGGCTCAGTGGGTCTCACAGCACTCTGCTTACTGGAGGAATGCCTCAGCTCTGTGCCAGTCCTCCTGGCCCTTTCCCTGTCCCCTTCCAGCTGAGCCCCAGCCTCCTCTACATACCACCTCAAACTGTCTCTGCCTGTTTAGTCTTAATGCCTTTCTTTCTGTTTGCTAGATTGATTTCCCTTTGCCCCCACATTTTTTCCCTAGTTTAGGACCTCCTGGATTTTTATTGATTCCACCCTTTTCTCTTTTCTCAGGTTAGGTCAACTGACTGCATGGTAGCAGTGTCAGTCTGTGGTACGGATACTATTTGTACATGC
This sequence comes from Machaerirhynchus nigripectus, assembly GCA_013397975.1. Taxonomy (NCBI): domain Eukaryota; kingdom Metazoa; phylum Chordata; class Aves; order Passeriformes; family Dicruridae; genus Machaerirhynchus; species Machaerirhynchus nigripectus. Next base: position 425,463 of record VZRQ01010869.1, read on the forward strand.
TATGGTTGATGTCTGTTCACATATTTATCTGCAGTACAGCAAATACATAAACTATTTCATATTCTGCTTCCACCTCCTGTGCTGCCTTTTTGCACTTCAGCTCAGTTACAAACTCTGTTTAGCCACACTGGTGTCCTGATAAGTCTGCTTGTACTCCTGAATCATGAACAGTCTTGCATGTGTAAGAGGTTGTTTTCAAGGACATGATGGCTTTCCCAAACTCTCCTTTTCCACGCTGCCTTCTACAGTATCCCACTTACCAGCTCCTGGGTAGGCTGAAGTCAGTTTTCCTAAAGCCCAGGGTATGTGTTTTGGTATTTGTCTTCCTCGGCTCCCCACAAGGTCTTAGGCCTCACTGTTTCACAGTCACTACAGCCAAGCTTGCCACTTGTATAACATCCACATAACATCCACAGCCACTTCTTCCTTATTTATGAATAACAGATCCAGCTGTGTAGGACACTGGTTGGCCCATCCTGTGCCCGAATCAAGAAGCAGTCCTTGACACCCTGCAGAAACTATCTGCATTGCTTGTGCCTTGCCATTTTGTTCCCTGCAGGTGTCACAAAAGCTAAAGGCTCATGTGAAAAACCCCAAACAAACAGGGTGTGGAGTCCAGATATTTCCCTGAGTTGTTTAAAGAAATTGATGTGAGGAGCAGTGCCCACTTCCTCACCCCTTCTGTGCTGTCTATAGCCCAGTCCCACTGTGATGTCACCCTCACTGACCTCGCCTCTGTCTGACCCACAAGCACTCACCTAGCCCTGTTGTTCAACCTGTGCAAAAGTCCTCCACATTTTAGCTGCTGCTTCACAGAGATTCTGTCCTCTTTTCTCTGCCTTTCTTGAGAGCCGGTGTCCCTCACAGCACTATAGCCATGTGAGCTATCCCACTGCATCTCAGTTATATCTGTAATGTTGTAGTTCTATGACTTATGTGGGTACCAATCTTGGATTTGTATGCCTTGTTAGAAATATTTTCCAGTTATTTTCAAAAGAACAAAGTCTATGTCACTCTGAAAATACCATGTCAAGCAAATAGAGACCAGTTCATGCTCAGAGTCTAACACAGAAGACGACCTCACAGACAAGTTTTATGAAGTGGTATTGTACCTTTACATTCACTGCTTACTGTGGATGAGATAAATAATATAAAATTCTCTACCACTTCAGGATATTTCACGTAATATTTGTGAAATTTATTTTTAAAGAATTCTTGTACTTGCTTCCTGGAGGAAGACTCCTCTGCAGCCAGAATCCTGAAGAGAGTCTTTGTGTGGAGCTGACTGTGGAAATGGAAGATAATGGAGGGCCCATTTTGTGAAGGGAAAATAGAATGACTCACTATAAAATAGATTGGACTAAGTAGATGGACATAATTTTCCTTTTCATAGCTTTGATAGCTCAGAAGGACACAGTAGTTCTAGAGTTTCCCTACTGAAATGACGCCTCACCTCAAAATAGTCTGTTTTCAGAAGTCCTCATGCCTTAATGCATATTGCCTTATTTGAATTTATTTTAATTATATTTCACACTTGTCTCTTTCCTAGTAGATCTATTCTCTCCCCATGGAAAACAACACATAAACTATTGGATTTAAAATAATCTTTACATTGGTATGTTTAACAGGGGACATTTAATCTTTGTAGTTTAGTTTGCATTATAAGGGTTTTTCTTTACTTTCTTCTTACAGGGAGTAGCAATAAAGAACAGTTCTATAGAGAAAATAAATCAACCAAATGGATATATGAATCAGGAAGAATGCCATGCACTCCTTGAAGTGGCATTAAGGTCAGGTTTTGAATGAGAGGGTTGCAGGACTTCACTCAGAGAATTAGCATTTGCTTTTCACAAACAGTATGTGGATAGAGCTTATACAGAGCAAGGCAATTCGGATCAGGCCCACCCAAGTGAAACAATGATTAATCTTTGTACTCTGGTAGCAACATCAAGAGTCCTGTCAATATCAGGTCTTCTCCATGGGAAGCAGAAATTCCTTGAAGAAGGCAGCCTGATTCCTGAAGTTTGCCACCTCAGGGAGCCCAGCCAGAATGGAGGATGGTGACTAATGAGGTGATGGCAGGTCCTGCTTGCAGGTTTTGTTGATTTAATGACATGTAAACCAGGTGAGAAGCGAGATGGGAAGGGTTGTTTGAAGAGCAGAAGGTAAGAGGGCTGGGTGGAGGCTGGTGAGAGTGGGCAGGGCACGAAGTGCTGTGTCCAGCCATGCCTCCATGGAGACCTCTTCAGCCAGGTCACCCTCGTTCTTGTGCTGTGAGGGCTGGTGTCAGAGAGGTAGAGACGGCAGCACTCCCTCTGGGCTGAGGCTGTCGCTTCTTTGCCAGGAACAGGACCCCATGGCCAGTGCTCTGACGTGCTCCCCCTGGGCATGCACCAGGCAGGTCCTGCTGGCTGCCTGGTGGTGGCTGCAGCCAGAGAGCTGTGGTAAAGCCTCAGTGCATTGCCACAGGGAAGGAAGAAGAGCCGAGGGAAGAGCGAGTGTCTCTTTGTGCAGATACAGGGAGTCAAACTCCTGGACAACGGGATCATCTTTGGCAACAGCAGAATTCTGCGTGGTTGAGTAACAACAGAATAGCTGTGTCTGCTCGTGGCCTTGCAGACAAACTGAGCTCGTGCCTGTGTGACACACCAGCCCCTGAGCCACTCCTCCTGGTGGGGGGAGCGAGCCTGGAGAGGTCGAGGTGGGAGGGATACAGTTGCTGCTCCAGGGAGCAACTTGAATTGGAGTCTGTGAGAGGGGCAGGTCTGTAGGTTCCTTGTGTATCAGGTATCTGGTGTCCGTGCAGATCTCAGGGTCTCCATGCTCGGACACATCTAGCCAGGACGGTAGTGTAGAACCTCAAAACAGCTCTACTGAGGTCACATCTTTCTCCTGGGAGAGAGAAGGTGATGATCACAGCTTGTGAGGATGGCAGGCATTCCAAGGGGGAGAAGCACAGTGATCCAGCCCAGAGTGCAGGACATGCAGGTGCTTCAGCAGGTTACCTGGTCTGAGCAAGCCCATGGAACGTGCATGGAGGCCTGACACAAACCCCTCCTCCTCTGCCAGTTCTCTCCCCTAACGAAGGACAGGCTGGTTACTGCTAGAATGTCAATTTACATTCAGGTGAGATGGTAAAGGTGAGAGGTGAAGTGAGTTTTTGTTTAAGCCTGCTATCTTCACTGGTTTACTTTGCACCTTGGCTTTTCTTCTTCTGTCTCCTGTAAGAACACACCTACCCACAAAAGAAACTCCTAAAAATACATAGCCTACCTGAATCCTTTCCTCCATTTGGTAATTTGGTGCTGAAGTTTGAGTATCATGCTCATCTCATGGCATATGAGATTAAATAAACAGAGAAGTATAGAGTCAGAGAAGGTTTTATATTTAAATGATTTCTGTTTGTCTAAGAGAAAAGTTTTAGTTCTTGCTGTGGAGGGTGTGTGTGACCTCCTCTGGAAGATTTTGTCATGTAGCTGAGTTCAGGTGTGTGAGTTGACACACTTTAGGCATTTTGTGCTACTTTGTCCCACATTACAGCAGCTTTGGCAAAAAGGGTTGCTTCACAAAAGCCACTTTCAAATAACCTAGAGCTTTGTAGATGAGGACTGAGGCTTTGTAGGTGCTACAGCAAGAAACTGGTAAGATCCTAACATGGAGGCAATTGCATCTTGCTGTACAGGTATAGGAAAGTGACCAAGGCAGAGCTCCAGCCAGATCAGCATTTCCTCTTGCATACCTAGAGCTGCATTCTTGCCTAACTGTGTGGATGCATGGATTACTTCAGCAAGCAATCACCCAGAAGGAGGAGGAGGGAATAAACTTGGAGCCTGCACATAGCAGTATATTTTTAGTGCTGTCGATGTGACATTAAACGGGACAAAAGAAAGCAGGAAGCATTGAATCCCAGTCTGCCCTTCTTTCTAATCCTGTCGCTGAACATAAGTGCAATGAGGCAAGAGCTGCCCTTTCTTTAAGCTAATGCCAGTCTTACAGAGGCACTGCTGGAGCAGTTGAGCTAGGCTTTGGTTGCATCAGTGGCAAAAGAGCTACCTTGGAGAGGTGTCATTAGTGCATTTTTGGTTGGAGGTTATGTGAAACATTACCATACAATCTCACACAGGTGTTCAGAAGAGGAGTGCAGCAGATTCTTGTAGGGTCTTGAATGTTGTGGTAAAAGAGGCTTTTCATGAACAAGTAGCAATTGCGTGTTTTAATGTTTTGGGGCAAGGAAAGATAAGAGTCCCTGTAACAGTTGGATCAATTGCTGCCACAAAGTCATGCAGGGCAATTCAAGTGATTGAATTCTGGGTGAGGTATCAAGAAAAAGAGTGTTAGTATGGAGAGACAGCCCCTGTTGATGAATTAAAAGAGTTCTGAGAAATAGTTCTAGGAATGGAGCTCATTCAAATTCAGTTAAATTGAAAGATTGTTCTGTGGTATGCTATTTGTTTGATACTTGCCTGAATGATACCCAGGTATAACTTGAGAGTTATAATGAGCAAGAGCCCATTTCCAGAAATAAGTTTGGCTATGGAGATTGTTTAGAAAAAAACCTTTATCTTCCAAAGATATTCCTCAGGAATATGTGAGGTATGGGTGATACTTGTGAAGATGCTCAGTGTCCTCTGCTGTTGCTCATACTGAAATTCAGAACAAACACTAGGAAAAGCTCCTTCAGTAGAAGTATACAGCAGCACCAGAACAACCAGGGAACTTCTGGACTATCCACTCTGGGAAATTTTCAGGACTGCTGATGGGGTGTCCAGGCTCCTGGATCACGTGTGCCTGGGTTTTGTGAGGGTATGTTTTTATTGATAATTTTTGCCTGTTCTGGAGCTAATTTTCTCACTTTCTATGCAAATTAGTTGTCATATGCAATTCATACTTCTGGACCCTTCTGGAGATGAGTTGGAGAGCGTTGGGGTCTTTGGTGGTCTTGTTGGCAGCCATTTGTTGGCAGCCCATGCCTGCTTCTAGACCTCATTCCTGCACTTGTGCTGTGCTGTGTTGTGCTTATCTCCAGAAACCAGAACAAGGATGTTTATCCCAGAAAAATGCTGCCCTACCTCAGTATGGCCTGCTTCTCCAGTCACATCTATTGAGGCATCAAGCCTCCCTCAAGTGATTATTGCTTATCTTCATCTCTCTGTGAGAAGAAGATTTCACTGGATGAGGAGAAGCGGGAGGAGGGTAGCTTATTTTTCACTTTTTAAGTATATAATCTGCTGCACTGATGGTAGCAAAGGCAGGTGAAGAAATACAAACTATGTGTGGAATGAGTTTGTGCTGCAGACAAAGGATGAGGCAATGGTGAGTGCCTGCCACTTCCTAACAGGATGGAAAATGGAGCAATGCCTGGTGGTCCTTAATTTCTAGGACCATCTAAAATGCTTCCTTCCTCTTGCTTCTTCTTTAGAGGGAAGCATTACCCTCACCCCTAAGTTCTGTGCATCAAGGGAGCAGAGCTTCAACTCCTGACTGAACATGAAGGTCATGCAGGAAACCTTTCTGCATTTAACACCTCATTGTTGAGAGTTAATGGTTACCTTTTTTGAAAGGACTGATGGTGACTTGTAGTACATATTGCAAAATATCTTCTGATGACAATTTTACTGTATTAATGCCATCCTGATAACAAAGATCCATTCTTGAGGAAAAGGAACAAAAGCAGATTTGCTGAACGTAGGTAAAAAATTAATTTTGCTCAACCACTTGTAATTTGTTCAGGATTCTGAAAAGTAGAAAGTAACTGGTTGAAGCTTTTTGTATCTTGAATTGTACACAAATGGATGTATTCATACCCCAGAACTGACAGAAATCTCAAAGCAATTTCACATTTTCCTCTATGACACAGAAACGGAATCATTGCCATTCTCTCTTTGCTGTATCATGTTTCTTGATCTTGAAGAACATTTGGAAATCAAACATGGGAAAATTACAGTGTTTTTTAAATGTTGTTATGTTTTTAAATTATGTGAAATGAACCAACAGGATTTGCTTTAAGCATTTAAAACTGAAGATTCAGGGAAGAGCCATCAAAAGGTTTTCCCCTGTTGAACAGATTTAAAATTGTTTTCATAGGAATTCCATGCATCTCATAAAACGTTACTGACAGTACATTTATCACCATTTTACTGCTTCTTAAAAAGGCTGCTGTTGGTGATGATTTTATGTAACACGAATGCTTGAAAAAATCATTAGATTTTTCAGCCTCAAGCAAGAACTAAGTGTTTTAATATTTTTCTTTAGTAAATCCACTTCGAAACATATCCAGATCAAACCCAAAACATCAACTGAGTTACGTGATAATCAGACAAAGAGTAATTCTTAGCAAAGCTCCTGAGCCAAAACTCAGCTCTTTCAGCCTGAGACAACAAAAGCAAAATGCAAAGTATTTGTATTTGAAGTTCCAGCAGAAGAAAGGACATGATTTGTCTTTCTCTCTGCTTTTCTTTAATTGATACTGTTGTCACCAATGTGATGGAACAGATCTCAGCTAGAAAAAGAGCAGCTTTCCTTATAGCAATCTTATTTACAATCTTTTAGGTGAATTGGCACTGATATTTACATATAAAAAAAAAAAAAAAACCCCAAAGAAAATGTCCGTTTTTTTTTTTTTTGTCAGGATAGAAGTAGCTAAATCTAACAAGAAAGATTTTCTTTTTTTCATTTCATTTTATTCTTAATAACAATGTATTCTAGTTTACAGAGTCTCTTTCTGAGAAAGAGACTGTGTGTGCTGAAGGATTATAATGATAAATGATTCCTGTAATGACTTTCAGTTCTTCCCCAGTTTCTAAGGCTTAGAAGTCAGGGCTGTGGGCTTCCAACCTTGCCAATGACTTGTGGTGACACAGTGCTGCATCGTGTGATAGATTGCCTGGGGTTTTCAGGGGCTCCAGTGCAATTCAAAGTTTGGGAAATAGGATTATCAGAGCAAATTTAATTTTCACTTTGTTTTATTTGCTTTGTTTTATTCATGTTATGGTAAAAGTGTCAATAACAGGATTACAGGCTATTTCTTTATTCTCCAACTGTGATTTTGCTTAGGAATCACCATGGCCAACTACATGAGGATACAATGTGACCTGAAAAAAAGAGTAGTTACCCCCAGTGGTCCTCTAAGTAAAAAATGATAAAATATAAACTAATATTTCATCCTTCTGTTTCCAACTGAATATTTTTTGCATTTTTTCAGAACATAAGCTTTTTGACATATGCAGAAAATCTAAGTCAAATGGTTGAGATGTCCAAAGAAAGGGAAAGTTGGCATTTTTACCCTTCCACATAATGGCAGCCAGAGGCATGAGTCCAGAAAATGGTTCTGCATATTGCAAAGTGCTCTCAGAAATTACCCCCTGGCAGCAAGGTGCATGGGTAACACTCTCAAAATTGCTAGGGACAAGTTAAACCAGTTTCTTAAAACCAGCTAAATTTCTAAATATTAGTCATTTTTAAGAAGTAGAAATTATCAGACCCTTTGACTTCTGGGAGCAGTGCCTTTGTGAAGTGCTCAAGTACTGCAGATATGAGTGTCATGTAAAAGGATGGAAATAATTTTCCTAATGCTCTGGGTGGTGTAAGACTTAGGAGGGGCGTGAGATTGGGCACTGCAGAACTGGGATGTGCTTTGACACATGCTGGTTTAGATTTTCAGAATATACTCTGGTGTAGCAATATTTCATATTCCTCAAAATTCGGAACTTCTTTGAAACGTTGACCCCAGTATTCTGAAGAAATCTCTTTGCTGTTTCTATGTTGGAGTTTCTTGACAGGAAACTCTAGTGAGAACAGAATTACTTACATGCTGTTAATGTTTGTTGTGTATTGTAGATATCTTTTAAAACATTATTTGTCTATGAAATTGTGTATTAGAATTTTCTAATTAATGTTCTTGTGTTCTGTTTTTATTACTATTTCTCATGCAAAATCTTACAGGTTTAGATGTTCCTTCATTAATGATGCAGGAGATAGTTGCCTTCTTTCAGACTCCTTAAACAAGAAAAATTTGTTCCAATAATGGAATTATATCTGAAATAATGGCTTTTGCATAAAACAAATAGTTACAGTAGTTATCTCACTGAGCTATCTCAGGGTGGCAGTGATTCTGTTTGATAGTTGTTTGACTTCCTTTACAAGTACAGCAATTGTCTTGTATTTTAGCTACCCTATTTTTGGTGTCAGTGAGAGGGCACAATTCTAAATGGATATCCAGAAACTTATATGTGTAGTCCAAGAATTTATCAAATCTTCATTGCATATAAATGATTTAGAGGGCTAGTCACTGACATAAAATATATTTATGTCCCTTCAAAAGCAGATAGCCACTTTCAATCAATGCCTGAGCGAGCAGATGACGATTTTCCAGTAAATCTGTTGTTACTTACATGTGTATGTCTTCTGGCAAACAGACTATATTATATGTAAAGTGATGATCTGTGTGGCATGTCTGAAACACTGCCCTACAGTAGAGCAGGTGCCAAACAATGACAAACAGTATTTTTGTATTTGCAGGTGTGGGACATGCAGGTATGGGAAAGAATGTGCAGCATAAAGTGTGAAGGGAGTTGATAAGCTGTTTTGTAAAACCAGCTTTCACTTTTGACGCAGAATGCAAAGGTATTTTTAGCACTATTGGATGTTTCTGAGTTCAGGGCACCAGCTTTTTCTCTCAAAAGAAGAGACCAGGACTTGTTCAGAGTGTGACTGTGTCTGCTTCTGAGAGAATCGGGCTGTTCTGGGAAGTATCCTAGCCAAATATTCCTTTTTTATCTGTAAAGTGGAGGAAATTGTGAGTGGGATTTTAGTGCTCCAGCTTAGTGAACATAAAAGGAATCAGATAATATTTGGATTCCAAATGCTTGTTTTGGAAACCAGCAGAGAATCTAAATCATTGCATAAGTATTAATAATATTTGCATCATCATTAGCATTACTAATATTGTAATTTTCTATGATGTATGTTGCAATTTCACCCACAAATCATCTACATCAGGGCCTTTTAGCTCAAGTTTAGGAGTAACCAATGACTACTCATCTGCAAAACACACTGCACATGCTATTGTATTCTAAATTCTTCATATGGATTCTTTGTAAATGTCTTTCAAGTTCAGATATTTGTTTTAAGCTGCTATATTGAATATATGGAAAAAACATTAATTCAAGTGATCTTGAAGCAATATTCAGAAGACTGTGAGCAACTTATTTTCCCCATCTAATTAATGAATAAACATTCCAAACTGTTATATTCTTGAATTCAATAAATAGTTCCCTAATTAAATGTGTGTAATTTAAAATATGTAGATTTCATAAAGAGAAAGTTATTGCCATAATTTACAATTTATGTTTTTGTGCTGGAAAATGAGGCATGTCTTAAAGCAGTTTTAATGAAGTTTTAAAACCACAATTATATAATAAGTTTAAAATTTTTTCTTTGCTGTTGCTTTCATTTCAGAGGAATGAACATATCTGACAGAAAAATCACAGAAAGTGCATTTATATCTATTAACTGTGTGTTGAGATCAGTTGTTTAGAATTTCACTGAGGTGACTGGCTAGGTATTATGTGGAATGGCAAGTACTAAGGGTGTTTGGAACTATTAACCCACAAAGAAATTGAAAGGCACTTTTAAACTCTTAAAAATAGAGACAGAACAATGAATTATATCTCAGTGAAGTTTATTTGCACCAGCCAGTTAATTTTCAAATTTGTTTTATTATGTTATCACCTCTTAAGTGCACAGTTTTGGCCTGTTACTGTGGTGTGTCATCCCTGTCTGTCCTCCTCCAGTGAACAGCAACACCCCTCTGTCGGAAACGCCTCTGGTGCCTGGTTTCGTAACGCGGCGCCTCTGCTCTTCCTGAGCATTGCGTGCTGCCTGACAGAGATGGGGGTCTGTGATACCTGAGTGATAAATCCCTGTCTGGCTTTGGGTGTGAGATGAGAACCTGGATGTTGAGCTGAGCCAAGGTAGCAGCACCTTTGGATAAGCAACAGTGGTAGCATAGGTAGCTAAGAACTTTTTATCCCCATATTTAGGCACATGTGGGTTTACAGATGCAGAAAAGGGATGAACATTGAATGGAGGAGGAATAGGGGTTGAAAAGTTGAACCTAGGAGAACTTTTGAGGCATAAGTGCTGTTTTGAATTACTAAATTGGTTTTGGTGGTGAGCTTCAGCACTTTGTTGTTTCTTGAAGCAAAGGAGCCTAGCAAAATCATTTTAATCTTGTCTGCATATGTCAGTAAAATTAATGCTGCAGGGAAAAGTACTGGTGAAGTGAAAAAGTGGGGTGAATCTGGGGGGCTCTTTGCACTCAGTGGTGCTGTGGCAAAATGTGGTGTGCATCACAAACCTTTTTAGTACTGCACACCATAGACATGGTTGTAATACATAGGGTAGACAAGACTTGAGAAGAAAGCTGATAGTAAGACAGGAGAGGCAGGGAGTCCTAAAAATTATTAAAAGAAGGTGGAGAAAAAGTAATAGGAGTCTGAAATGGGAGAAATGAAAGGAAAGGAAAAAGAGGTAATTACTTCCGAAAAACGAAGTAAAAAAAGACTTCAAGATGGTCGGAATGAGAATTAAATAGATACGTGTGATTTTAAAAAGTTCAAGATACATGGGAATAGAGATAGAGAATGAAAAATAGGGCATGTGTTGGGCTGAATCTTCAGCAACCTTATTCTTTTAATAATTGATGTGTGACTAGCTGTATTTTATTGGTCAGTATAATAATTCCATTTGTACCTAATATTAAGTTTCCTCACCCTTTTGGTAAATAATTGTGTAGAATTCACAGATCACTTGAGAGAACACTTGTAAGTAGCTTGTAAGTATGGCTCAACAGCAGAAACTTCCTCTGCTAATACGTTTATAACAACTTTTCACATTGGTGAAGTGATTCTCTCAACATCTGTTCATTTCCCACTAGACACTTATAAGCCTGTTCCATGAAAAAGTTTAGCTGTGCTTTTTCACATACTGGAGGATGAGGGATTTCAGTAAGGAGACTAAAACCTCGTTGCTGTTGCAGTTTTCTTGCTGGCTTCATCAGCACAGCTTTCCACATGGGTTGATGCTGATACTAGGGAAAACTCTTTTCCTTCTGTACAAACAAGTTTTGCCATTGATTTCCATACCCAAGCCTAGCTGCACCATAAACAAGATTTCCCTCCTTTCCCTCTGGCACTTTATATAAAGTACTTGACTGCACTTGTAACTCAGTCTTAACCAATTGTTTTTGTGCTGATCTGTATAAATAGATGTAGATAGGTATACAGAAGATTTTTATATCCTGGGACTGCTGTATAACTAGAAGATATATTTCTGCTCAGAAAGCTGGGAGTGATACTTTGCGTCATATCTTCAAGTGAGAATGCTTCAGCTCTTTGCTTGATTTATTTTGCTGTTATTATTTCTATGGTTAATATCTCTCCATTGTGGACAGTCCTCCTTTGCTGCTACTCTTTCAGTGATGGGGTTGCCTTCTCACTCAACAGCAGTAGGCAATGTGTCACATTTTTGGTTGACCTCTTGTTCTCCTGTACTTTCTGAAGTGTTTACAGGATTTGTGGCACTCCTGCTCGCTGCACTCCAGGCATGTGAGGCAGCTGCTGTGCTCCAGCCTGGCAGGAGCTTTGGGCATTATAACAAGAATTGTCCTTTCACAGCTTTGCAGTGCTCTCCAGTCCCATGGTTGGTTCTGTATTTAAGTCTAGAGATAACCTTGGATTTTTTTCAGCATTAGGAAGCCTGAAGTAATATCAGATAACATAAATTAGACTGTGCAGTTGCCCTGGTTGTTTGTGGGATACTACAAGGTTGTATTTTGGTTCCTTTGTTTTCATTTTGGCTGTCTTAGGTCACTTACAGGAACAACAGACTGCTATTAATCTTTAATTTCTGACATATTATTTTTTTTTGGCATATGCTTGCCAACCTGTTCCTGTCTGATAAATACTTAGGGCTACGACTTTGTGTGGATCTATGCACACACTTCATTAGCAGCACTCCTCCACTGATTTTGTTTGGATTGCTTCTGTGATCTAATATCCATAGGGACTGGAGTTTGCAGTTGAAAAATTTGATAACTCCATGAAAATAATTATTGTAAGCATTGTGTGTCTGGCTGCTCATATTGAGATGAAGGTAAGCACTGACTGCATTTCCTTTTAGGAAAAGCACTTACACTGTTAATTGCTAGTGCTCAGCTTCCTGTGGCTCCTTTCCTACAAATGCAGCCAGTTTTGATTATATACCATTCTATTTTGATTGAAAAACACAGCAACAAGGCCCAAAACATTAAACTTCAAATATTTTTTTTAAATCTTACTACCACAGAACGTAGGTTTATCCAAGACAGCTGGCTTGCATACTGAAATAGTTCCTATTTCTGTCTGTTATTACAGGCTCTCTATACAGGCTTGGCTGCAATAAACACAGGTAAAATTTGGGGAAAACCCCCCGAACACACACAAGACTTTTTTTTTAAAGGATTTTCGTGAAAACTCTTTTAACTATTTCCTGGTTTTAGCAGCATTTTAATATTCCTTTTAGGGGTACATGTGTCTATGTCTGTTTCTACCCAGTTTTGAAACAACTAATTTACACTGATTGTACTGGAAGATAACAGTAATTTGTTGCTCTCTGGAGTAGAATGGGGTGAAGGGAATGATAGTTACTTAGTGAAAAAATATTTATGATTCTTGTGTTTATTTGGATATTTCACTTTTTTTTTTTTTCTGTAGAGTTGATTTAAAAGTGCTCAAAAGAAATTGACTTAGCATAATATGACAGGTTTTCTTCCCTAACATACTTCTTTCAGTCATGTAGGAGATGTATTTAATATAAAAGATAGGTGTCTCCTTCAGCCTGGCATAAAGTTCATATGTGGTAGTGCCTAGCAGCAGTGACTGCTGAAATACAGTAGTTAGCCTGATGGCTAATTTAAAAGTAAAAGGAAAATGGGATGTTTGGATAGAAAGGAAAAGAATGTCATATGTAAAATATTTCTTATGACAAACAGGTCAGAGCTTATTTTGTGTTGCAATGATAGCCCACAGTGAGCTCCAGAATATTATTGGGAAATCCCCATGTGTCTGATTCTTCAGAAAATAGTTAAGGTGTTTAAGAACAGGATTTTGAGCCATGGTTTGGTGTTTCACTGCCCTAAAAAAAGGGACAGGGACAATGCAGTAGAAAGAACTATTATAAAAAACAGCCTTATCTCTTACTGTTTGTGTTCTCCCCTAAAAAAATGGAGGTAAAAATTCAATTAGCAGCATTAGTCATAGTCTGAGATTTGAGTTTCACAGAAAAATGTTCTGCAGTCAAATTCTGCTGCTATCCTTAGGAATTTTTCAGCTTTCCCCAAAAGGATGGAAAATGAGACCTCTGCTGCTGAGTCACATTGATGACAAACAGAATGGATAGTACCAAGTAGATGTTTGGCCCCAACACTAACTCTCCTCACCAGTAAATATCTCTACTGAAATAACATATCAGGAATGGAGAATTGGACCAAGAACAAATGTTTTGAAGTAATATTGTAAAAGCAGATAAGGTGATGGATTGCATTTTTTGTTTGAGCTTTGGGTGCTTCCTGGTATAAAACTAAGGCTTAACCTGCATTTGTTAGTCCTGGAAAAAAATGGTACAAGTGGAGAGGATTCTAATATTCCTTGCTTGGCTCACTGATGTAAGAACAGTGATGGCAATATGAAGTCAGAAAAGAAGAACTGGAGGTCCAGTCCATCTAGCTCAGTGTCCTGTCCTTAACTGTTACCTGCAGTTCAAGCTTCTGGAAAAAAAGGCATAGTGAAAAAGGATAGATATTCCTGTGCCTTCCTGTTTCCCCTGAGCTTAGTGTAAATAAGTGGATCTGTTTGCCATGGATGTATTTTCTTGGGTTTTGATCTGTTTTTGTTTTTGGCATCTGGAACTTCCTGATGCAGCAAGTTTCATAATAATTATCTGTTATATGAACTGCCACTTTTGTTCGTATGATAAATTCAGGTGGTGCCTCATGGCAATTTTGTTCTTACACCAAGAATCCATGACACTGGAGTAGATATTTAGCTTTATACAGATCTCTTTTTCTATACAATATTATAGTAGGCATAGTCTTGCTCTAGGTACCCACTGGCTCATATTTACAGGGAATCTTGTGTATGAATGGTCCAACTAATGTTGCTTAGACAGGAACCATATCCCCTCTTTGAGATGTCTACAGTGTACATCTGAGTGAGACTAATTGGATTTTTTTATATTAACTAAAAAACCAAGACTATGATTAATCCAATCTATATTAAACATTTACCTTGGAGTAGGATGGGCTGCATCTTAGAAGTGCCAATTCCTCTGTATTGCATGTAAAGAGAATGTGACTTAGATGTAAATTTCTGTTCTGGACACCTTTGCATTTGGTCAGATGAATATTACTTTTGGGGAGGTCATTCACTACAGAAGAAGAAATGTACATAATATTTATATATACATCCTGACACAGCTGCTTTATGAAGTCATTCATCATATAATAGACAGGTAAAATGCATTTTACTTGCTGCCCTTCCTCAGATACCCTTTGCCCAGGTGGTAGCTAGATCCTTTGGGCACTAGCTAACATGCTTTTGCAGTACAGAAAGAAATGGCAAGGAAATTTTATCCAATGAATACTCTTAAAGCAGGGTTTTTTCCTTAAAGCCTGACATCATGGTGTGCCCACACTTTTTTTTGGTGAAATTATCTATAACCTCAAGAGAGCCCATTCCTTGGATGATGCAAGTGTTTCATTTAGATTGTAGAGAGGGCTCCCAGCACAGTGTCTCTTCAAAGGTCACCCAGAACATTTTGATTAAAATGTTATCTCGTGTCTGTTTGGCAGCTAGCAAAAGGGAGGAAAAGAGAACACACAAAAAAGGCAAGGCAAGGTGAAAAAAACACTTTTCTCCTTTAACTAAAGCAAGGTGGCAGGTAAATGTTATCCTCAGGAGCACATGGTGTGCAGTGGGTTGAAGAATAAGAGACGATCCCAGGCCCAAGGGAAGTGGAGAGCTGGTCTCTGCACCTGGGAGATAGTGAGCCTGAGCTTGCAAGTGCCTTGGTGGTGTGCCTTTAGTTGAGAGCTTGCCATCTTAAATCCATTCCAAAAATTTGATCTCTCTGATGGCTGAGGAATCTGCTCCTGCCATACCGAACATCGGCACAAGCACGGTGCCTGGCGACTGATGTTGCCCTTCTGATGTCAAGTCTTTCCTGATCCTGATGCCAAATCCATAGAGTTTGATTCCACTAGATAATTGGAAATTATATTTTGATTTTAACCATTTTCCAGTAGGAAAATATGAGAGAAAAATTTTCAAAGACATAAAGAATTCTAGACTGAGTCAATAGGTAAGATTCAAGAACCTCTAGAATTTGACTTACCCTGGCTTTGAAGTTTCTGTAACTAACATCAAATGGCATTTAGTTACTAGTTGTGCTTTCTGGTATTCTAGCACTATGCTTTGTTCAAAAAAACCCCAAAAAGACTTTCAGACCTATTTCTTGATTGTTCTGGCATTCCAGCATTCATTCCCACAAACATTTCAGGTGCCAGCATGATATTTCAATACAGAAATGGTAAATAAAATATCAGCATACCCTTTTAAATTTATTCAAGATCTCTGCTATGAACTTTGGATGTGGAAGGCAGGCTCTAGATGTTTGAGACCTACAGAAGATTTCAATATTTTGCTTGTTAGTCTTCAGGAATAATTGAAGAGGTGAGAGTGGGTAGACCCCAGGTTACAGTAATTTTTCTCCTACTAATTCAGAATCTGATCTTGTTCAATTACCTGATTTTCATTCCCTAAAATCAGAAATTTAGAAATTCTTATTTTAGATAACAGGGCTAATCAATAGGCTGTGATTCACCTCTCCTGAATTTAGATATCTGCATTAACATCGGAAGAGGCTGTCTGGGCTCCTGTTGCCGTCAGTGGAAGGAAGTAGGGACTTCCTGGGCATTATTCTCTGATGTAGTTTAGATGCCTATTTTATTTATGAAATGTATTGTTCTCTAAAAGTGCCTATTCTCTCCCCTTTGACCACAATGGAGCCTTGAACAAGCTCACATGTAGATTTGGTAAATATTTATGTTTCCCTAACTGTCTGTATGGGAAATGTCCATTTAAGTTTGCAGAAACTTTGGCTTTTCATATTACTGCAATGCTGTATTTTTTTGTCTTTCAATTTATTTAATTCATTGCTCAGAGTTATATTTGATGTGGAACAGAGGTGTCAGCAGGCACACCAAAATTTTAGATGTGAAGTTCAAGATATAAACAAGTGAAAATGCAGAAAAAATGTAGACTGAAATCTGGGCACAGTCCCAAGAAACAGCCGTTGACATTCCTACTCCTGTGGAAAGTGTAGGGCTATTTCAAGAGCCACTGGTTTTGATTGATAGCAGAGGAGATTCCAGTCTGAAAGAGTATCTTCAGCATGTTAAGTATGTCAGGCATTTATTATCTTACACACTCTTGTCTTTTTTTCATATTTTCTGAAGCTATTTTTTCGCACAACCTCTTTTAATATTCTACTACACCTGATATATCCTTTCTGATACATTGGGAAGCTAACAGGGCTCTGCTCATGTTTCACTTGAACAATAAAGGATCAAATGATTAGGAGAGAATTCCATTTGTACTGTTAATTATGTGAATTTAAGTACAGCAATAACCATAACTCTTTCCTTTTAGGGAGTGTTGCTATTTAGACTTCACCAGTGCAGTGGGATTGAACCACAAAGCTTGGAGATTCCTTTACTGAATTGTCAAGGAGAATAGTCCTGGAAAATTACTCTCCTTGCTGTGTTTGTGAATTCAGGATGGTCTCTATGATTTAGTTACTAGTCAGGAAAGAAAAGATTGTGAAGGGACATCACATGCCCTGAGAGAGGGCAACCACACCTGCAGAAAAAATTGTCTGTGTGGTAAATGTAATTATCTGTATCTTCCTTGGCAATTCTATTGTGTTTTGGGAAAATAGGATTAAGAAATGTGGAGAAAAAAAATCTACTCATGGGATGATTTACATATACTTAAATGCTTTTCACCCAGTGTTAATTTGTCAAAAAGAGATGGAAATTATTTAACTAGTGTGCATTCACTGATCATTACAGATGCAGTCAGTGTATCTGCCTTCAAATAACCAATGAAAACTTCACTTGGACTGCAGAGAACTTTTCTACGCCTTTGTCACGAAAGGACAGAAATATATGGAAATATTCCACTTCCATTGCTTGAACTTTGCTTAATTCCAGAATGTATATACTCTGTTAAGTATGAATTAAAGCAGTAAAATTATGCAGGAACTCTGCAGAAATTCTTTCAGGAATTAACTGGAATTATAGCAACAGATGAGCCAGTTGATTGTTCTCATCTAGTTTTCCATTTCTGCTAGAAAGTCACAATGCAGAAAAATTCAGTCCTAGGAAAAAACATGCCTTGCAATATAAAATCTTTACAGACAAAACAGCCTTTCTCATTTAAACAAGAGTAACTTTTCAAAGGACACTCTGTCTACAAATAAAGAGGGACACTTTTAGGAAGAGAGAGGGTTATATCTCACCTGATAAACCTTATTATTACACATAGCCAAGCTGTGCTGCATCCCCAAGAGCGATGTACTCAATAACAAAAAAAATCAAACCTGTTTTTTGCAAGAGTAAGCTGAAGTGTGATACATGTGTGCCTATAGACACATAGTGACACAGACAGGAATGAAATCCAAGATATTTATCAGGGGTACTGACCATGGGACCCATAGCAGGTGAACCTACTGACTATCTGTATAACTGAACCAGATACTCTGCCTCATTGCACCTGTCGGATGAACCTAATTTCCTTTGTGCTTGCACTTACTGGAATGAAGTCAGAAGTCATTCGCAGTATTTTTTTTTAAATTATTTTTTCTTAGTTTGTTTTGTACAAAACAGCCTAAAACTTAATTCTCCAGGGAAGAATTCTACATTGCCTAACGTGAAGCAAAAATCTGGACAGTTGAACCAAGGAGATAAAGAGCATCACTTGCAGACAAGGAGTTGGGCTGGAGAAGAGCTGGAAAGGGAGCTGCTCTTTCTCTCAGTCACATTGCTCGCTGAACTGCAGCCTCTGCAAATCAAGCTGGCTTAATTGAAGTTAAGTATTATGAAGTGGAAGTAAGTATATAGAAAACTGTTAGCCTCAGTCTGCTTTGGTCAGAATTTACTAAAAAAAAAATCAGTTTTACTGAAACTTGGTGTGGAGTTATTCCAGGCTCTCTAGAAGATTCTGTACCTCCACCTGACCCCAAAAATGCAGGAGACCATGGAGCTGGCTGCCTTATTTTTGTTGTGGGCCCCCACCCTGCTTTTGTAAAAAGATATCCACATTTACTTAATCTACAGACCCATAGGGATGTCTTGGAAGACACCTTAAGTTTTGTCTGCCTTCCCACCACCTAGCCCACTGCTCTAAAAATACCGTAAATCTTAAGAGAGAAGGTAACATATTAGCACTGGGACAGAGCAGTCCAATATTCTGGCACGTAGGTTAGTCCAAGAGACAATGCAATATGATGGCATGTACATTATTTTCAGTCCATTTAGTCTAAAACAAATCTGGTCTCTTCCTGTTTATTTTCCGGATTTATACCACAGTTCTTGAACTAGAGATGACAGAAGACAAAATATTAAATGGCTCATACTGACCATAGTTCCCAGCTAGCTTACTACAGTGCAAAGCAAGGAAGAAGTCTCTTTTTCTGGGACCTGGGATGAAAAGCTTTTCCCACGCAGAGTAAGATTCAGACATAATTCCATTATCTCATTCAAAATTCTGGAAAAGCGATTTTTAGTTCCCTTCAAATCATGGGCTTTCCAATATATGAAAATTTCCCAACCACATCCATTTCAGCTTCAGTGACTTCATTTTACAGTATACTCTGAGTGTGTTGGTGCCGGTCTGAAACCATATCTTTATAGCAAATGCAGAAAGAAGAAGTTATTTTGATAAGTCCTTTGATTATATGAATTTGATCTGAGGCTGCCCTCACACAACTGAGATCCACTGGGTGGTCATTTCTATTTAATACAAAGGGAAAGGGAAAGGGAAAAGAAAAATCGTCTCCTTTTAAAAGACATCCTACTGGAGTGGGGCGGGGGAATGTGGGTGCCTCCAGCATCCAGGAGACCCAGTCTTTGAATAATTTCTTTAAACCAACGTTAAGATGCATCCCAACCCCCAAATCTCAACCTCTATTAGTAATGTCCCTTAACTATTGGTGGGTGATAAGCAATCATAACTGCTGAATATTTTTGGAATATAAAGCAGTGTAATAGAAGAGGGAATGAGCATTACCTCTTGCAAGAATGGCCTCTTGCCTGGTGTTTGGGGACTACATGGGTTTAAGTTTCTTCAGGCAGACTTTATTCAGAAAGCTTGTTTGAAAAGGAAAACCAACTGCCTATATTACACACCTGCACCTGTTTAGCACTGTAACCATCTCTATATTGCCAGCCTCTTCTTAGTGTAATAGAAAGAATGTTTGCTAGATGGCATGGGAAAATGTTTCCAGATCCCCAGCTGAAATATTTTCCTGCTCTGTTTTTTTCCCCGCTGTTTCTGTGGTGTGGGCCAGTGAAGCCACAGGGAGATACACGGAGCGGTGGCAGTTCACATCAGCTGAAGAAGAAACCCACAGTCCCTTAGTACACCTTAAGATGAGTTTTACCTCTTTAATGAATTCCTCCTCAGGTACTTCAGACTTTTTATGCCTTCCTGAAGCTGCAGGATTCTTTCTTTGCTACTGCACAACTTTAGCTCTTTATAAGCTTTGCTCCATCATTATTGCAATGTTTTCTCATAGGCACAGTGCTGTCAGATTTTTTTGTTTACTTACTATTATCAACATATCTAGACAGCTTTAAAGAAAAAATAAGAGACCTTCAATGGTTTATGTGATGCTGAAGTGCTGCTCTGCAGCAGAGTGTTCTACAGGAATGGTGCAGTATGGTGTGTAATGTTTTATATGGAATTATGCATCAAGAAATAGTATGGATGATAAAAAGCCTGAAGGTGATTATTAGGTGATCTCTGGTTTAACCCAGACCTGTGTTAATGAACAAAGCTTTGTTTTTCTTAAGAGATTCTCCACCTCAAAGGAATTAATATTATGGTGATTTTGTGGTTAGAAAGCTATTTATTTTGTGGTTAGAAAGCTATTTGCTACTTTCTTTGTAATTTTTGAGGTATAGTTTAGGATTTCCCTACAAGTTGTGGGGACTGTATTAAAGAATATGGTATCATTGGCTTTTCCTTTTCTCAGTGCCATGTCTTTGTCAATTTTAAGGCTATTTTGTTTAATTTAGAATGGTGTTTCATTGCAGTACTTACTGCATGGATCAAGTATGTTTTTGGGAATGCTTTTAGAGAATTACAGTTCAACAAGGTGCAGTAATGTTTATACATATTTAGGTACATTTAAGCATGGAATTGGTTCTTTTTGGAAATAACGGATAGATGGATCCCTGAGGCTGTTGCCTTTATACCATTGGTTTTCTTTATCACTAGAAATGAACTTGGCTGGCTGTTATAAAAAAACTTCACTTCCATAACAGGCAGAGAAATGTAATTTCTTTTGTAGAATTGCATACCATAAGCTCAAGGGCTCTCCATGTATTTTATTACAGTTGCAGTTGACTGATGGAGATTAACCTTATGCTAATCACTGTAAATGTAACACCCTCTGTCTCAGATGGTGCTTATTACAAAGATTACTGATGGAATTTATTCATACAAACATTAAGTTTTTTTAGTTTTTTAGAAGCCATTTTAAAATCTGACAAACTAATACATTACTTCTGATCATCTGTAATATTTATGGTGCACTTCCAGTCGTACAAGACATACTGCTCCTGAATTTGGACAACCAAGAGGAAAAATCTTTGAAGTTGACAGCATTTAAACCCTTTAAAGCATCAGCTTTGTGAAGTAATAATATTAACATTTTTATAAATGATTCTTCAAATAATTTAGTCCCACTCATGTGTCTTGCGTAATGAGATGGTTATTCAAGCCAGAAAGAATAATAACAAAGTGATTGTTATTCTGGAGACTGTTACAAAGAGTAAGCTATAATGTATATTTTACATTTAGTTCTGAATTTTGCACAGTAATAATTCCTAATGTTGTTAATGGTATCGACTTCTGTCCCATGTTTTGGGAGGATCTAGCACAGGATTAGACTAGGTTTCCATGACAGAATATAACCCAAGTCCACCCTGTGCTTCCTCTTCTCATTAGAGAAAGTAAGAGCAACATATTTGACCACACATAAACATTTTCTTTAAAGTACTCTGGACAAAATTTGAGGACGTTTCTTCACCGAAGTCAACAGTGAAAATCTCAGAGACCCTTCTGGTCCCAGAATTTCCATCCCACCTCTCCCCACCTCAGAACTCATTAGCTGGTTTGGGCAGATACAACACTACGCTGGCCCCCTTTGGTCTCAGTGAGCCATGGACATGTTGGTCACTTACTGTGACCTGAGCACCTGCAACCACCACTGTGGGCAGTGTTCACCAGAGCCTGTGCAAGCAGGAATGAGCTACAAAGGAAAAGTTCCATGTTACTAGAGATTTAGGGATTAGTCTTTCCAGAAGGTGATACTTGGGCACAGAAAAGCTGCTGTCATGAGTGTTTCTAAAGGGTATTTTTATTTTATAAAGGCTGTCACAGCTGAAAAACAGTAGTTGGACTAAAATGATGATGCAAAAGGTTTTTCATCTCCTTTATTTACAATGGAAAATGCAACAAATCTTTTGCATATGTATGTGCCAGGGTCTTTAATAAAACCTTCACTGGGAGTAAACCTGTAAAATTATTTCAAAGTCTTCTGTAGGTAATCAAAAATTTCTATTATACCACCATTATTGTATTACTAGATAGTATATGTGGTACTAAAAAAATGATGTATTTTCATAATATAAAAGCTATTAGAATATCCAACTGCAATCACTGTCAGTCTTTTATAATATCTACCTTGGCAGAACCTTAGTTTGCTTGTAATGCTTGAAGGTTTATTACTTATTCATCACCAGTTTAAGTTAGACAGCCTCGGTATCTCAGCTCTCTGTAGCAGGGCACGTTGATTAGTGTTTCTAGAAAGATTTGGCATAAGCAAGGTTGATGCTGGCAGAGAGGTGGGTAGCATATGTGGTGCATTATCACTATACGTTTTCTGTGTTGACAGGAACATAAGCAAGCTGACATAACACATCTTGATAAGTAATACTGCTATTACCGGTGTCACTTTTATCATCAGCTACGCAAGACATTGACCTAGGACTCTGATTTGATGTTAAAATAACATTGGCATGTATTGACATAGATATCATATTGATTTTGTCATGACATTCCTTGGCAGGACTAAGATTATTGTATATTGCTTTACTTGTTAGCATTGCCCTTAATATCTCCTTCAGAAGGCAGTATTTATTTTTGTGCCTGTTTCTTTCCCCTGGTGACAAAGATAGCACTTACTGGTTTGGTAGCACTTATTTGTTACACTCATAGGTAACATTTTAGTATGAGAGGCTGTCCTACAATAATTTCATTGCCAGCAATTCAAGTAGTGAACAGATTGAATTTCATTCAAGGATTTTTTTTCAGAATACAAATCCATTTTTGATATTTCCATCAAAATTTGATGTCTGGAACAGCATACTTTTTCTGTTAAAAATGGAATTGTACTATTACTTATGCAATGATTGATGTATCTTTAAAGTGTGCCAATCATTTGATTGCAATTGAAAGTTGATTAGAGGTTGCTAACTTCTGAATGGGAATGACTGGTATCAAAATACTAGGCTGATCTAGCAGAGGTAGTCTGGAAAACAACGTGCTGCAAATTGCATAACCCTCCAAAGTACAGGAATTTTAGGGCAATATCACTGGCATGGACTCTGAATGGCTGGTGGGAACCTGAGCTGTGAGGCATTTACTTGCACAAGTTCATGAAGGCTTAGCACTCTAGATATCACGGAGTTGATTTGGCCGTAGACTTTTATTTTCACCATGTAGGTGCTATGGCAGGATACGCTAAGTGCGGGGTTTTCTCTAGAGCACAAACAGCTCAGCAGTGCACATTTGGACAGAAAAGATCTTCTGTGACAACTGAGAGGTGCTTGCTGGGACCTGTGAGTCACGAGCTGTGGGACCACCATGGCTCTTAGTCCAGCACAGCGCTGATCTGCAGGTGCTGTGTGATCTCTTGTCCATGCACACATGCACACCCCCTCTACAGCTCGGAGGGCCGTGTTTGAAGGAAGGAGGCACCACCATGCTGTGACCATCTGGATGGGAGCCACTTTGGTGTGGAGAATGAGTCATTTGGTTAGCACAGAGCTGTGCTCTGCTTATTAAATTAGGTGACGTGTTACACAATTAGCCTGTATTTGCACGGCTGGTGACCCAGACCGGCTCAGGTCTCCTGAACTCTGGAGCTTAGGAAGGAATAATTTGGATCTATCTGTAGTAATCACCCAAGAAAGTGATGACCCCAGAGTCGTGAAGCTGCCTCGGGGAGCCATCAGGAAAAGCCGACTGTAGAAAACAGCCCAGGCCCTGGCCCTTGAAAGCGGTAAGGATCTGACATGGAGCTGCGGGGAGCAGCTCGCCTTGCTCGGCATTCTCAGCTGTGACTCTTTCCAAATTTAGGCCTCTAAACTAGGTATCAGTTTCTTACGAGAATGAGACTATAAAAACTGCCACGCTGGAGCAGCCAGGGTCCCGGCTTGTCCGGTGTCCTGTCTCAGGCTGTGCCTGAGAGCTGACACCTAGAGAACAGTGTGAGAAAGGGGCCAGCATGACGAACTGAGCTCACATCTCCCTGTTTGCGAGGCAATTACAATGCTTCATCATTAGGCACAGAGTACGTCAGTGAGTTTCTCCTAATGAAAGTCTTTCATGTTGTTTAACTAATTGAATATTCACTGGGCCAGCACGGGGGACCTAAATCGTCCTTTTCATTCCCATGTCCTGATCAACAGCTAATCCTTAGCTGCTTCTGCATTGCCCTAAATATTTAGTATTTATATGGGGGTTTTTTTGGTGGAATTTCTGTATATTTGTTAAATGAATCCTTCTTTGCTACCTTATACTAACCTAGTATTTTAACTTTTTTTTCCCTTAAATATTCTTATTATGGGCTTTCCTGCCCCACGCCCCCAATGATGCAACTTTCCTCATAAAATTTCAAGAAGCTTGTAATGGTTCTCTGCAATCTAAACACAATTTAATTGAGTGTTTGAAAATCTCTTACATTTGATGTCAAAATCTAACAGCAAACCAATTCTTGGTGGTGTTTTTGTGCACCTTCCTTTGCTGCTACATGAGTAAATTACATTTTTTGCATATTCTTCAAAGATATCATGCCTCTATTTTATTTTATTTTAGATTTAATTTTTCAATAATTATATTGTCATTTTATAACATGAATAATATTAAAAAAGCTTTTGCATTGAACTGTCTCTCAGTAGGCTCTCAGAAGTTGTGTTTGATAATTTAGTCAGTAGATTTTTACGATTCCTGGAAAAGTGTGCAGTCAATCTAAAGAGGGGACAAATGTTAAGATTTACCAGAGCGTTTATCTTACTGATCAGTTGCAATGACGGATACAGTGTATAAAAGTTCTTTCCCAGAATATACTTTCGAAGTGTGTATTTGTGTACAGCTGTTCTAAAGTGGTGAAAAACAGCGAAGAAATAAAAAAGAAAAAAAAAAAGAAGAAGATAAATATCTTAGAAGTGATGTAGAATTGAATGTTGCTCACTAAGAAATCCTTCAAAAGAGTTTTTAATGATGTTTCAGGCTTTTTTTTCGGGGTATGAAAGGCCACATGACTGCAGATGCTCGACTAACACATTCAAATGAGTTATCCTCTGTTAGCAGAGACACATTCTCAGGCTACCCAGGGAAGAAGTAATGGTAGGCTATTCCAATAAATCCATTTGCACTACAGTAATTTTTTTAATTTTGCAGTTGTGGATGTCCAGCAGTCCATAGATGGTTGGTTCACTATCTGTACCTCCACTGACAGATAATAACCTTTTAAAATAGTCTTGCAATCAGGTGCACATGCTCCAAGAGAGATAAACTAAGTTTGGATGAGAAAACTACTTCTGAATTGTGCCACATGGGTAATTAGTGTTGAAACAAGCTGATAATTTAGAATTTGGTCTTCTGATGTGATACAGCATAATTCTTATGGAACTGTGCCTTTCATTAGTCTTCATGGAATGAAGCATATTTTTAAGTAGCAGGTGCAAGTGTATGAAAGCCTATTTTATTTTTATTTTGATGCGATCTCAAAAGCATCATAGAATCTTGCTCAAATCTATATTTTTTCATTTAAAAAAATTTCCATTAAGAACTCTAGGGTTTCATGTGAGCAAGGCCTGGGTTATTGTAATAGGACAAGTACATAGTCTGCTGACCTAGCTATTTGCAAAAGCAAATCCCAAATTCTTGACACTTCACCTCCACCCACAGAGCATTCTCCTGTCTTTCATTTTACAAACACACACACGCACAAAGACATGCAGTTTCTACAGAAAGCATGCCAAAACCTCTTAATCCTGAATGCTCTATTGAATGTTTGAGGTTCTAGTGAATTGGAGTGAAATTGCAATGACGAAGAAATAGTTTGTGCCCTATGTAGCAGACAAGGAGTTCTTAAGCAGACCTGATTTTGTTTTGTAGCACAAATCCTCTCTATAGACCTTTTTTGCTGTTGAATTTTTCCAAGAACAGCTATGGGTCAGTAGAGCCTTAAATCTTGTGTTTATTTAGTGTTAGTGAGGAGCCAAACGAAAATGCCTGCCAATTGCTTCAAATCTGTGACCACGTGTGTTTCTCAGCTGCATTGTTTCGGAAGAAGAATAAAGGCTGATGACAGATGAGATGTGCAGATCCTTCACCTGCGGCCTTCTGGCTTGTTTGTGGCAGTCAGGTGCTGCAGTGGCTCTTGGCTGCTTGCAGGCAGAAGGCAGATTCCAGTGAGTGCTGCAGAACAAAACCTGTCAGCTCACAGTTACCTGAAGCTCCTTTCTTGCTCCTCAGATCCTTCTTCCGAGGTCTTAGCATCAGGATTTTTGAGTCAAATGCTTCCCTGACTCCCGAAGGTTATAATACCATTATAATGTTCAGTAACTGGGTCTGACATTTCTGACTAGGAAAAAACTTTATCTGAAAGAAGGCTTCAACTTTTGGCAATCTGTTTTCTGATGCTAATGGTGGAAGACCTCTTTCAAAGCTTATACTGAAAAACGCACCTGAGAAAGAGTCATCTGGGTCATTCATCAGCACTGTAGGAAACTTGGGTAAGTTTCCATTTTGTCATTCAAAGAGAGACATATTCAAAAGCAGTTCTGTCTCTCCATTCTGGTGCTTCCACTAATCATTCCATCCTGGATTCAAGGCACCTTCCAGATAAAAAGTGAATAAAATGCAATATGTTCTGTTAAAAGGTTTTGTTCAAGCAAACTGACTTTTTTAATGTGAAGGAAAATACTTAAATGAAAAATTCCTGATGCACTGCAGAACTGCAAAAGGAGATGGGATTTGCTATGTAAAATGGCAATACAGAGTCTGTTGAGGCAGCATGCAACAAAACACAGCATCTGACTTCTACTGAAATTAAAGGCAACCTTTTAAATTAATAGAATTTTATCTTCTACTGGTATATTTGGTAATTTTCTAAAGTAATCTTTCTTGGAAAGCAGATAAAAAGTAATTTCTTGGTACAAGGGGGCTTTTAAGTTACTTCCAAAAATAACTTGGTTAATTTCCTTAACTTTCAAACTCTTTTCTCCACACCAATTTCTGGCTAGTTAAAAAACAGGGCAGATGCAAAGTCAGAGACTGGAGCTGAGAGAAAAATACTGTATGAGGGAACTACTTTTTGGGAGAATACTTGTCACTGATTTCACTTGCTTTAAGAGTCAGAGAATAGGTGTTCCAGGGAAGAGGACTGGGCCTGTGGATATATCTGCCTTTTGCTTTTCTTGGACAGCTGAGCTCTCCCCTTGACTTGTAGTCTCTGCTGTAATCAAAACCTCAGCTGGACAGTCTTGGTGAGACTGAGCTCCTTACCACTTTTTTCCTAAAGAAAGAGATGTAGTCAATAGGAACATAAAGTCTAATACTATGAAAAAGAATTTGACATAAATAGAACAGCAGTGCCTTTTTTGTAAAAACTGAGTTAAGAATATTTTAAAATAATCCAAAGATGTAGTGAAAAGTGTCAATAATTAAAATTTAGTTGGAGTGTCAATACATTGCTGTTAGGATGCTCTTGATACATGACCTAGAGTTTTAGGGTTTTTAAATTTTTTTTTTTAATTTGCAACTAGATGTGCTTCTGTGTTATGTAAACCGATTAAGCTGTTCAGAAGACATTGATTATGAACCTTTCACAGATTGCATGATGCCTTGTGCAGGCAGACAGGAGAGCTTTATTAAAAACACTTCTCATTTCTTAATATTGTTCACAGGACATGTAATCTCTGGGATAAAGAATACTTGCAAGAGTCATTTGCTGACGCAGAACAAGGACTTTTATTAAGTTCAAATCTGTTTATTATCTGTAAATCTTCTCACTTGTCAAAACACTGGATGAAAAAATAATGCATGAATTATAGGGTCTTTCCTGTAGAATTTAAATGAAAGATGTATATTTGATGTCTGTTTAATGATCCCTGCTCTTGAAAATTAAAACTATGACTGATATCTCAAACTAACCAACTAATAACTGAAGTGCTTTCATTTTTTTAAACTTTATATTAACCTCCTATTTTACTTAATTAGAATTTGAATTTCAATCTTCATCCAAGAGATAGTTCTTCCCTTTTCAAAGGTAAGACCAAGTTCAGAAGCTCAGAATCATACTCATTTTCACTCAGTTCTCAGGTAAAATTTGACTTATTTCAAGAAACTTTAAGAAAAAATGGTCCAAAGTGATTAAAAAAAAAAAATCATCATTTCTTCTGAAATCTTGCAGGATTCTCCTCAATCCAGGCATTTTAGAGCACTGCAGTAAGCAAGCAATGTTTTCCCTGAATCTATCACCTCTGCTTGTAGGAGACTGCAGTCATCTGCCACTAAGGCAAAAGGAGCAAAGGTCTCTTTCAATGCCTACAGAATTTGTAGAGTTTGAAGAAGAGGGCATGTGTCTTCAGCTACAAGAAAGCACAGCACAAGAGAATCTTGACTTATAAACACTCATAACATCATCAAAATCCTCCTTTACCAGAGGAGAGACAGAATCCATCCCTGTGATGTATGTCAGGAATGTCACTTAATGCCCAACTTGAGGGTAATGAGTTCTCCCTGGGGGTGAGGGTGGTTTAAGAATCTGTATGAAATATACTGGAATTACTGCCAGGGTCAACCTTGATTGTACTGAGTTTATTTTGGGGTATTATAGGAAATACAGGCTTTGAACAATTTTAAGGTGATAAAAATATTGATAAAATCTCTGATGCTGTAGTTTTGTCAGTAAATTAATTCAATTGCTTCTCTAATCTAAAGCTATGATTATTATATCCATGCCTTCCTCCAGTTTCTTAGAATGAAGATACAACATGAAAGTACAAATACATAGGAATCAAGTACTGAATCTACATTCTTTCTTACTAAATGCAACAGGGTTTTCCATTGTATTGTCACCTGTATTCTTATATTGGGAATTTCTGAAGAAATCTCAGTAGGAAGTAAATGGCAGCATGTAGATTTTTGTTCATTTCATTTAATTCCCCTCTCCTTTTCTATAATCCTTTGTTCCTTTGATCCTTTTGGTTAGTTCATAGCATCTATGGAAAGATTGTTATTTACCTATTTTCAACTGAAACTCTAAAGTATTCTGTATAACACTGACAGGGTTTTGCTTAAATTTGGAAAACTCTTCTTTAGAAGCCTGGCATTAGTAGAATACTTGGTTGTGAAGTGTTTTCTCACTACCCAGATTTGTCGGCTAAAGAAATTATGCTTGTTCTTGGTGCAAAATGTACTGTCTGCTGTTCTCCTACAGTTCTTCTATTCTTTCTCCTACACTCTAAAATATCCAAGGAATGGTACATGACTCTATTTTTAGTGGATTATTATGCCAAAGTGGAAAACTAAGAATTTTTTCAATGAGACACAGTCAAGTTTGTGTATATATAATATAAAATTATTTAATAAGTAAAAATAAAATTATTTATTTGGAACAAGCGTAGCTATTCTTCCTGACAGAGAAAGTCATATGAAAATGACCCTAGCACTGTTAAACGTGCAGTATTCTTGATATCTGGGAAAGCTCAAGC
Organism: Machaerirhynchus nigripectus; assembly: GCA_013397975.1. NCBI lineage: Eukaryota > Metazoa > Chordata > Aves > Passeriformes > Dicruridae > Machaerirhynchus > Machaerirhynchus nigripectus. The sequence continues at coordinate 454,852 of VZRQ01010869.1, forward strand.
TAAATGTTTAAAGACAGCTGCTTTTTAATGATTAGCACAGAGAAGAAAACAAGATTCTAAGTTTATTATCATGCCCTCCTGTGAATGTGCAGAAGAAGCCAACAGCCATTCAGCTTTACCTTATTGTTTGCTAGTAGCTGAGTGCCAGAATAATTACTCTTTGTAGCCAGCATTCTTCTGGGCCCACACAGACCTACTCAGAAAATAGCTCATTAAAAGGACCTCTGAAAATCCTTGCTGAGAAGAGGAAAATATGACCTCTTCTTCAGTTTTATCACAGACATTTTGTTGCTGCTTTTTTAATGTTCATTTTTTATTTATCTTCCAACTGTGCTCTACATACTACAAGCAGCAGTCTGCAGAGGGAGGCATCTGAATTATCAGCCCACTGAGTTTTATTAGTAGGGGACAGGTAAGAATGCTTATAGATCAGCTTGTATTGATTATTTGTTAAATGCCTGACACAGATGACTGTAAAGAGTGCAGCTTCTGATGGGAAGCCTATTGGTGATAACACAGGATGAAATAATCAATTTCTTAGAGATTAAAATACTAACTGCCTTCCTCTATGTGTGGTTTGTTTAAAAGCTGAAAATTAGCAGCTGGTATTTCCAGAGTGCTCTGTGTATCCCTAATGTACCATCAGTGAGAACTCTGTTCTCTTCTTTATGGAAAGAAGCTGAGGAATATGGGCTAGCTGGTATTACAAGACTTTGGTTGCTGTTTGCTGGAATGACAGCAGAAAAAAGATGATGGCAGATTAACTAGAAGCCCTCAGTCTGGTCACATATCAGTAGATAAAGACTAAGGTTTTAATTTGCCTGTGTTGGTATCTATGACAGCAATGCTTTTCTTTTTTTCAAAATACCTTTCTCTGATGGATAAAAAAACTTGTTAAATCCAGAGGCCAGAGGGCTCTTTGAATCTTGAAAAACGTATTTGAGGGTATGTCATGATCATTTAGTGAGATAACTGCAAAGCATGAAAGATGTGCTATTATCTGTCATTGGTATGTGGGTGGCAGCTGTATGGCCTTTTGAAAATTTAACACAACTCTTTCTTAATATTCTTTCAATCCCTGCTCCAAAAATACAGTTCCTCAGCAGTACAACTACCCAGACACAGGTTGTAGTAGTTTGGGAAAGGAGATATCTATTGAAAATGTCATTCTTGTTTTAAAGTAATAGTAATAGAAGAGTCCAAACACAGGAGATACCTTTATAGAATCCCAGCTGCCAAAAGCAAATCACATCAGCCTTTACTTTCCTCCTGCCAGAACAATTATTTTTAAATGAATAGTTACTTTCCAATGAAACAAAACTTGTCCCAAACATTTTAACTCTCAAACCCCCTTACTTTTTACAGTTTTCGAAAATGAAAATATTTTGATAAACTAAACTGAAAAAGACATAAAAAATTACATGTACTTTTAACATTGTTTAGCTGACAACAGACAGCAGTAACAAAAGAGGAAAATTAGAGGAAAAGGAAACTTTTAGGAAACGAGAAAATCAAAATGGGACAGCTGTCAGTGGAGACATGCATGTAGTAGCTGCAGGACGTGTGTGAGCATCTCACTACATTTTGGTGTTTTGATGAGAGCAGGTGGAGCTGGTTGGTTGTATCAGGAGCAGGAGGTAATGACAGGAGCTCTTAACCTGGGGCATGGGAATGGGCACATTCAAGTCTTGCAGAGGTAGCTGCAGTCCCCAACTCTGCAGTAGCTGCAGAGTGAGGAGTGTTGTGTATCCTCTCCTGGAAAGAGGGTTTTTTTTCTGAAAATGCTGGCAGTGAGAATGAATTTGAATCTGAAGCTGTAGTCCTTCGGGTTTGAGGACAATTTTTCTTAGAGTAAATGCTACAATTAGGGATGACCATGGTACAGAGGGCCATGGTTGTTCATTTCCTCCTGTCAGACTTGGATGACTGGGGTGTTCACACTGTATCAAAGTGTTTCAGATGGAGTTATACCTGGGGAAACACAGAGAAAATGCTGTTGTGAAACGAATGATGTGCTTGCCAAAATATTGTTAAAGCACTCTTGCTAACAGCAGGTTTGCCCTGAAGCACTGGGAGCCCTGACATCCAGCATATCCTCATAAGAGTCCATGAGGGATTTCATACACAACTGTTAACTGGAGAATTTGAAGTGTAACTCAGCTGCTAAGGTGAGGCTGTACCAGTCCTCCTTCAGCTGCATCTAAAGAAAGCAGCAAGGCAGTGCTTCAAAACTGAGCAGAAACTCTGCACAGGTGGGAAACGCTCCGTCTCATCTGCTGCATCCCGGTCACTACCAAACCTCAAGGGTGTGGTGAAAGACCAGCTACCTCGTGCAACTTATGTAAGCTGGAGAAACACATATAGAGATGCAAAAATTTGTGGTTACTCTAACTGAAAAATTAGCAGTCTAATCACAGAGTTATAATGTTGTCAGTTCCCTTTTCCATGACAGGAACAAGTTGAAGGAAGCACTTCTCACAAGAACATTTATCTGAACCTTTTTACTGTTCAAGATATTATAATTATGAGAATGAGGCTGTTTTTATTAAAGCAGATAATTTTTCACAGGGTGCGTTTGGTTACTCAAGCAGCTTTCTCAAACCCTCATGCACTAGTTCATACCCAGCTGGAGCCACAGCTGGCCAGACAGCCCTTTAGGCAGAAGCAGAAGGCTTTACTACTATGCCTTTGGCTTCTAAGAGAGTGACCTGTATGTGTAATTCTGCAGTCTTTGTGTACAGCAGATACAGCCTTCTCGGATGGGGTTCAGCTTGTTCACTGCTGATTCTAGTGTGTCCTGGTGGTCTTGGGATGGCGCTTGGCATTCTGAATTTATCATTAATTGTGTGTTCAACTGGACCACTTACCTCCCGAGTTTATCCATTTGGGAAAGACTTTTGTGCAGTACCTCTCACACTCACCCTCTCCTCAATCTGTTTTCTCTTAGCACCTCCTCATTGTACTGTTCACCCAGGTGCACACAAACTCTCACATACATGGGGCTTATATTATGATGTAGTCCAGGTCCAGACATACTCACACTTGAAGTCCAAATGGTCCTATTGTTGCAGCTCATTCCCAGTGATCACACAGTTGAAAGCAACCTAGACAAACTTTCTAATTTCTACCACTTTTATTTTCTATGCATTTTTATGGAAGCTGCCAGCATCTCCAGTTGTTTGAAGAAAGGTGGATGGTGTTGATGGTGGGGCTTACTTACCCTGTGCTTTGGGCCCACTTGAAAACTACTCTTCTGTCTTAGCTAACAGTTACTTGTTCCTTCTTCATTGGCCAGCAAGTTTTATATCTGAATTTGATTGTGTTTGATATGTTTTATGTATGCCAGATACTGGTTCTTTGCTTCCTCTGTTATCCTTAATACCAGCACATAAGGTTGCATTCCTGTAGTGAGTAACAACTTATTATTAATGAATTGTGCTTGTAGCCCTAGGGCTCCTATTCCACACTTGCACTTTCAAGGCTTCTGCTATTATCTTGTGCTTGTATTTTTGGAAGCATCTTTTAAAATCCCTTGTTTTTCTTCAACAGCCTTCAAGCTATGGTAACAGGACATGTAGTATTAGCACATATATATATATGTGTATAATATGTAGTATAATATATATATGTGTGTATATAAGTGTATAATATGTAGTATAATATAATATAATATATATATGTGCTAATACTACATATAATATTATACTATTATACATATGTATATATAATATATACATATTATATGTATTATTATATTATAATATATACA
>VZRQ01010869.1:458744-527343 GCA_013397975.1 Machaerirhynchus nigripectus
GTATTATATTATAATATATACATATTATATGTAGTATTAGCACATATATATATATATTCTTTTTCTGGAGTCACTCTGTAGTTAATCCATTGTACAAAATTAATGGTCTGTTAGGAGATTAGCTCAACTGGTTAAAGCATATGCTAATAATCCCGAGGTAGTGGGCTCAATCCCTGTGTGGGCCACTCACTTAAGAGTTGGAATCATTGATCTTTATGTGTCCCTTCCATCTCAGAATATTCTGTCATTCTGTGACATGTGCAGGGATATGTGCAGGCACAGCTGTGATGCTGGGCACCACCTGCTTCCAAAATGTATTGCTTGCAACAATGCCACTGGTGTGTTACCAAACTTGCTCTGCAATGTGTTTTGGAAAGGAGAACTGTGGAGATGCTCACCTGTGGTGGCAGCACCACCAGGGCTGGATTCTCCTGTGGTGTTGTGGGCAGGACTGGCAGTGCTGAGTGTGTGGTGGCGGAACCTCACCGCATGTGAGCCTCAGCTCTGCAGGGAGGGAGCTGCTCTGGCTGAAATCCCTCTGGTGGTCAACCACTCAGACATTTCGGGACACCAAAAGGCAAATGGCTGATATGTGATACTGTAAAATTGAAGTTCCTTGCTAGCATCATCCCACAGGACTGATGTCTCAACTCTGACAGATGTAAGTAGGGATTTATTTATCCTCCCAGTGATTGATTTGAAAACTACAGCTGCTTATTGATAGNAGAGTTGGAATCATTGATCTTTATGTGTCCCTTCCATCTCAGAATATTCTGTCATTCTGTGACATGTGCAGGGATATGTGCAGGCACAGCTGTGATGCTGGGCACCACCTGCTTCCAAAATGTATTGCTTGCAACAATGCCACTGGTGTGTTACCAAACTTGCTCTGCAATGTGTTTTGGAAAGGAGAACTGTGGAGATGCTCACCTGTGGTGGCAGCACCACCAGGGCTGGATTCTCCTGTGGTGTCGTGGGCAGGACTGGCAGTGCTGAGTGTGTGGTGGCGGAACCTCACCGCATGTGAGCCTCAGCTCTGCGGGGAGGGAGCTGCTCTGGCTGAAATCCCTCTGGTGGTCAACCACTCAGACATTTCGGGACACCAAAAGGCAAATGGCTGATATGTGATACTGTAAAATTGAAGTTCCTTGCTAGCATCATCCCACAGGACTGATGTCTCAACTCTGACAGATGTAAGTAGGGATTTATTTATCCTCCCAGTGATTGATTTGAAAACTACAGCTGCTTATTGATAGGTGCAGCTTTTGGGAAAAGACTATGAGAGGAATTGTGTCATATAGATTAATGAGAATGTGCTTCAAGGTTGCTGTGAGGGTGACAGCAGCCTTTTGGGACTCTCTTAAAGGGCTGAAATTGCAAGAAACTCTTACAGGAAAAAGAATAAATTCTAACTTTCAATTTCTCACTGAGTAATCAAGATGGAGTTGTTCAAAAATGGACTGGAAAATTGGGATCTGTTTTGCCTCACTGCTGTACTAATATGGCAAAACAGTGTGCAGCCTTTTTTGTTGGGCAGAGATATCATGACATTGCATAAGCATATATTATGTATATCAGTTGTAAATGTATCTGTTAATGTGCTAGTATGGATATTCTACATACAAAGGCACAAGTCCTGCCACCTTATAAGGACTCCAGTTTTGATGCAGGTATTTTTCTACAGGCATTGGATTTGATCTGAAGCCTCCCATTTCCCAAGGAGTCTTCTGACCATGAATAATATAATAATATTTGATAAGCAGTCCATGTGCATGTTAGACAGTACCATTTTTTTGTTCGGTTTTTAAAAAATTTTCTTTTGCAATCAACCTTCAAACTTTTTCAGTCTACTTTTGTCAGTCCTTTACTGCCTTCTGTGGAAGACCAGATGGCCACACTAGTGCAAAATCAGCAACAACATTTCAGCTTAATTTCTGGTTGATTCACAGGGCAAAATGAACACAGGACAGCCAGAAGGAAGGGGTGATTACCTGCTGAGGGAGAAGCTGGAGGCAGTCTGGGTATGGGACCGCCCAGCTGCAGTTTTGTGCATGGGTGATGGAGTAGAGCAGCTTGGGATGTTACAACAGAGTGTTTTGACTTGGGAGATGTTGCTTCTTGGGAGGTTTAGGAGATGGGATGCAAATAAGAGGTTTAAGGGTGTTAATGATATATAAACATCATTTAAAGACCCAGGTGATCTTAGGGTCACCTACTATCACTGTGACCACATCACCATACTATACTATGACCATTTAGTCAAACTGCATATAATTAAGTCAAGTAAGCGTAACATGGAAGGTATTTTACTTGCCCTTAGCAAAAGAAGGAAATTAAAGGTTATCTTTACTTACTTTTCATCAAATTTAGCTGCTTATGTGTAGAGCAGTATCAAAGAGCAATTACAGTTGCATAAAGTCTGCTGGGCTGAAGAGCTAATTAAAATGATGTTTGGAAAAAACCACTTCATCTGAATGAGCTCTTGCATTTTGAATAATAGATTAAAATTGTTACTGTTATTCATTTGCTCTTTCTAGTGCTTTACACACATCACACATTCATTTTCAAAAGATACTTGTCTGCATTTGAGTGTGTGTTGATGCACTGAAAGAAGCAGAAATGATTTTGCTGAAGGTGATAAAATGGGGACATCTTAGGGCTTGGGGAAGCTTCTGGACCACAGTTGTCCTTGGGAATTTTGGCACAAACTTCATCTTGACTGTAATTTCATCCTGGACTTTTGGAATGGGTTGAGCTTTTTCCTCTGAAGTTTCACAGAGAGAAAGTTGGTGTTTGGATGATCATCTGCTGCTGTTTGTAAAAGGCTTTAGGAAAGCCGGAGCTCATATTACACAATAAACAGCTAATCCATATTAGGTTACTGTGATAGCTATAATAAGTCAGGATATGAAGATAGGCTAAAGATTCTTACATCTCATTAACTGATAGTTCCATCTGACTAGATTTGTCTCTGTCTCGAGGAGGAGACAATGTCTCTTTGTGGTTTGACTTTAGTCTGAACACAGAAAAGGAGTTTAAGGAGAGATTACTGAACTCAGGCTGTGTTTCTGGATGGCCCCTCTCCCTGGCTGGGTGAATGACGTTAGCTGTGCTCTCTCTGAGTGTCAGAGCTATATTTATCACTCAGGAATTGTGGGCATGTGAATTTGTGCTCTGACCAAAACAGTGCTTCAGTCAACATGTTTCTATGTCATGATGTACCCATTTGTTATTTTGCTATTATTTACTCATAATTTCCTTTACTGTTTTTTAAACAAATAAATAACTTTAAAGGAAGAATTAGATGTTTCAAGAATGAGGTTTTCTCAGGGTGTTGTTTTATTAATGGAATGACTTACATTAGCAAATCAGTGGAAGAAGTGGTAACGTGAACCAGCATGCTGAATTTCACTTTAGCACTCTGTATTCCAGAAGGAAATCCTGAGAAGCAATCAGTGACAATGGGACCTCAATTTAAATTACAAAATAGGCAGTATGCTGAATGCATATAGAGCATATGAGAGATTAAATGGAAGAGTTAGTTTGTGTTCATAAAGTAACCAAGACATTAAAAATGGGCTCTACAAGTAAGGACTACAGAAGCTGTGGTAATGAAGAAAATAATTAATATAATTTAAGTTACTATCCCCAGGGCAGCTGTGAATTGATGGTATTAATTATGCAACAAACCTGTTTGTAAATTGATGACATAGGAGCTCATGGAAGTAATCTAGAATAACTTTTTCATTTTGAAGCTTTTTGGCAATAGATTATGCAGCCGCCAATAGCCACCAATGGATATTCAGAGGTTATTTATATTAAACTCTATAATTTGTATTCTTCAAAGAACTAACTAATGTGAAGGCTGCAATTAAAAACGATCAGTTATTTCATGTGCATAAGGTTGATTATATAACAGAAACCAGAATTCCTTCGTTTTGAATTCAATAGATGTCACATTTGGTATTTTTCTGCCACTGTAACTGTATTGATTCAAGTGAATTCCAGCAGCAGGGAATGTGTGGCATTGAATGACTTCTGCTGGTGCTACTGATTATGGAGAAAAGATGATAAGAAGTTTCCTGTATTTTTTTATATACATTTGAATTTTAAGCTTGTTTCTTTATTGTTTATATATCAGAGTGGCTATTAGGAGATGTAATGAAATGCTGGAAGTCCAGCCTGTTCATTTCTTTTCAGTTCTTCAAGGTTAGAAACATCAGCCAGAGAGGGAGATGGTAAATGAGATGAGTATATGACAAAAGGTGCAAAAATCTTTTCTCTATCTTAAAAAAGAAATTAGAATGTAACAGTTCCTTCTGCTTCACATTGATCAATTAAAATTTAAATTTTAAGATGTCAAAGTATTTTTACTTTTTTTTTCAAATCTATAAAATGAAAATAACCACTTAAAAATAATTTTAACCAAGAAATATTTCTCTTTTGTTTTCCCCCACTGGCAATGTTTTTGTTTTCTGGCTAGTCATGTGATATTTGCTTGTCTAGGTTTCTGTGAAGCAGCTTAGATTGCATGACCAGTTTTACCAGCTGGAAGTTCCTGTTTCTCAATTGCCACGAGTGAAACTAAGAGAAGCACAGTCCTGTCACTGCTTCACACAGTTTCTAGCAACATAAAACTGTCTGAAATGCAGTAATTGTATTTGCTTGTGTATGCTTTCTAAACTCAGAAAATAATATACACTAGGGGAATATAAATAAAGACATGATTTAATGGCATCTCCCACAAGACAAAAATACTCTTGTTTGCTCATTTTTATGTATTTTCTAATCATAGTTTTAGCTTGCAAGCAATTTTGGTGATTATTTCCACAATGTCTTTAGGCCAAATACACCAAGGTTTTCTTTGTGTGTTCTTTAACACCAAAGCAATAAAATTGGAAGTGCAGGGTAAGACACAATACAAAATTAGGTGATAGCAAGATATCTCCATTACTGTGCAACAGCCTGGAGCCTCTAGTCTAATTTCTTGCTTGTATTTCCTCGTTACAAATATGCAGATAAAAGAGTAGGAGTTTAGCAGTGCTGCCACATTTGATTGGAATTTGCAATAAATCTGTTTGTGTTTGGGCTTGCTATTTGCACACTTATTCCCTCTCTTCCTTTTGCTTTTATAAGGAATGTTTTGCCCTCTGACTCAAGAGTGCCCACTAATACAGAAGAGCTGATATCAAGTGTCAAAACAAGAGCATGGCTAGAGGGTGAGGTAGAGGGGGAAAATGTTATTAAAGACAACCAAGGTAGCCAAAGTCATCAGCTGCATTTCCTAATTAGAGAGAGAAGATGAAAGCAAAACTACAGGTCTTGAGGAAAGCAAAGGCCGTCTAGCTGATTTTAGTGTAGACCCAGGCACCGTGTAAGGCTGCCATGGATTGTGTCAGCTGCACAGAAATCACTAATTCCACTGTGATGGGTGGTTCTGTGTCGTACTCGGACACGAAAGAACCACGCAGACGCCGTTCTGTCAGGATAGGAGCCAGGGCCAAAGAGAGGGCAAAGAAGGGCCAAAGAAGCAGCAAAAGGGCAAAAAGGGGCCTGCCTCTTTATTCAGTCAGTTATCTTTTTAGAGACAACCATGGATGGGAGGATGCAGTTACCACCTCTCAATGACACTGGTCAGACCAAAAGTCTATCATATTGCTCTGCCTTATGAAAAGAATGAAAATAATAAAGATCGGTAGGAAAACATGCCTTATATTTACAGAAAATGCATGAGAAACTTTATTACAGGAATGAAAACATCAAAAGACTGCAAAACTCAGGGTGACAGTTCTGCCTGCGTGCAGGTAGTCCTGCACCTTGCAGGCACCTTTGGGAGCAGCAGGTGCTCGGGCGGAGAATGCATCCCTGGCTGTGTTGTAGGGACTGGCAGCTGCTCGCTAGTGAGTACGTCCTTGAGTGCTGATGGTACTCTGCTGACTTTTATCAGGAGCAAGGACTAAGTGTTTAATGTGCTGGCTAGTAGTATTTAAAAATTGTGGTGTTGTTTTATAAGAAGCAATGATCAGATTCAGGCCCCTTAGCTCCTGAGATAAGGACAGTGCTGTTCTTCACATAAAACTCCTGGTGTGGTGGAGCATTTAGCTGTCACTGTTTTGCTGTTGATTCAGGCCATGCATTATATATCCCAGTGCTTGGTCACTCGTGTGAAATGAAGGGGGAAGTAAAAGTAGGAGAGCACTTTGTACCTTCACAGCTGGATGTGTCTGAGAGAGCAGAGTTCTTCCAAATTGTTGAGGAAAGAGCAGTTGACAGCATTTGTACAAGTAACCTGCCTCTGTTTTGCCCGAGCACTCCAGCAGGCAGCTGTTAGTGGAAGTAACTAATATTTGCTTAGAGTTTTTTAAAACTGGAAATTTGTGTCTATCATTTTTAATGTTCCAGCCACAAGATGATCAAGTAATGTAAACAATAATTCCACTCTGTTCCATAATTGCTATTTACTTATGGATGCAAATTGCAAAGAAGCATAATGAGAGTCATAGCTCTTCAGTTTGTTTCACTTTAAACAAGCAAGCAAAACACCAAAAAGGAGCCAAAGCAATAATCCTTTTTTCCTGTATGATTCAATACAGCTCAAGCCTCTGCGTATTAGAGTTCATTGAAAAGACAATTAATAGCCATAAGACTTACATCAGATGGTATAAGAAAAGAAAATCAATGTACTCCATAGTTTTAAATCAGAAAAAAGGAAATTTTTTACACCAACAAGTAGTGTGAAAGTGAGCATGTCAGGTTCAGTGGTTTGGGGTGTGGTTCCCTTTATTTACCTTGTGAAGGCATGTGCAGTTCCTCTTCCTGATATCTGGCAAAACAACTGAGAGTTTTACAATGATGTGGACTTCTTTTCCCTGTTCCATTTCCTGTGAGCAAGAGGGAAGTGATTGGAGAGCACTGTGATAAAATTGAACATTTAGGTGAAATTGCCTTTGTTTAGTCTTTCTTGTCTTTGGTGCATTCAGGCCCTATGTACACAGTCCTACTGAGAGGGCAACAGGAGGAGGGAGAAATAAGCAGACACACAAGCAATTACTTGGTGTATGTGGCTCAAAGAAAATGGAGAAGATATTTGAATCACAATTCATTCCAGATATTTCTCAGAATTAGCTGCATTTGCATTAGAAAATGTGAACATGTTTTGCTTTTTTTTTGCAGAGCAAAGGTTTTTCCAGTTTGGTTTAAGTTGTGAAGTAAATACTCTAGGGGCTAAAATTTGCCCAGATACACTGGTATAATTGAATTGTTGTCCTGCTAAAGTGGAGTTAAACAAAGATAAAAACAGCCTTGAAATTGATTGAATATGGTTTTCTGATTTTGTTATGGAAAACTGAAAGAATAGAAAGCTATCAAACAAAAGCTCTTCTGTCTCCTGTGCCACACCACTAGAATATACAGAATGTTGATGAGTATAATCAAGGCAGTATTTTGTCTGTTAAATAAGGCTTTAATGCACAATTACCCAATTAAAAAAACCCCACCAAAACAAACACTAGTATAGTTAATAACAGACATGTAAGATACGTAGATTAATTATTTCATGTTATTCATGTTATCTCAAATCTGATAATAATCATCTTTATTCGGATAAAGAAGTTGAGCTAATTTTGTGTTTTGTAGGTCACTTCTCAAGAATCTGGAACCAAACCATTGACCTTCACATTTGTACCATTCATTGGACAACTTCCAACTCATTTCGAGGTTGTGGATATCTCTAAGTTCCTTGTGACAATTCCAGAGGATCCAAAGGATCTGATCAACCAAAATATTGTAAATAAGGTAGATTTTTGTTTGCATTAATTTTTCCACTTCTTCAAAAGATAAAGAAAATTTTATTCTGAGCATTGCTGAACTGAAGCTCTTTCTCTTGAATGGTTTCTTGGCTTGTGCTTGGTTTAATTACCAAGATGTGGAATCATTGTGCAAGAGTAGGTGGGTGTCTGCTCAATAGCTTGCTTTGCCTTTGGCAGAGTTTATATTGGAAGGAAACCCTTGATCACCTCAATTCTATCCTTTGTCAGTCATGCAATGGCAGATGAGGGGAATTCCTTCTTGATCTTCATGGCAGAAAGGGTCTGCCATGCAAGGAGTGTTATCACATGGAAATTGACCAGGAGTTGTTCACTGGATCCTGGTTTCAGCAAATGTCAGTGCTGTGGCTTCCAAAAAGGTGCCAATCCCTTTCATAGCTGCATAGTAATACATCAAAGTGGAAGTGAGCTTTTAATTTTTGAAAGCTTGTCCCTGTGATTGCCTGCAGTGGTGTAGCCAGCAGCACAACATTCCTGGTTCTCCTTCCTTTAGTCAGCCCTTTGTTTGTTATTCCTTTCCTGCCTCGAAACACTCAATGCCCTCTTATTTTATTCCATTCTGCTTGAAAGGCTACTGCCTTTCAAGGTTAATATTAATGTTAATGGCAATTCTGCTTTTGTGTAACAGCTCCTTCCCTGGGACATTGCTGGGGCTGCAGTTCTGGGTGCTCTTCCATGTAATAAACTTTTCACAGTAGTTCACAGCCCTCTGACCTGAATATGTTCCAGCATTTCAGTGTCCTATCTGTCGAAAAAGGGGTTAGGTCTGGGGAAAGGATGGATGTATTTGAAGAGACATTCACTGGAATATTATCCTCAGGCGGTTTAACTCATTAGTTACATTTACAGCTGCTCAGTACTGGTTTTGTTATAAGTAATGCCCAGGATAAAGCAGAATCAGGTCTTCCTGTCATCCATCCTGGTTGTTTCTCTGTAGACAGAGAAAACTTTTCTGGCAGTTGATGCAGTTGCGAGGCCTTCTTAGCACAGATTAGTCCCTCTTCTAAAATGTCTAGAACTGAACAATATTTCAACAACCAACATCAGAAAATCAAAATAACACTGTCACACTCATAATGGTGATATGTCCCTTTGTGGTCCAATATTTTTTCAAAGAACTGAACTCCAGGACTCATGAAGCTGCAAGTGAAGTGAAAATTTGTAATTACTGTGTTCCTCAAGCATCATTCAAATATGAGCCCCATCTGGAGGCTTCCTCTTGCAGTACACAATATATCTATTCATTTACCTGATTCTTCCTCTGAGAGAAATATGATTTTCAATAGCAGTTTCGATATTGAATGATTTAATGATATGTGTGCCATATGTGCAGTTTACACTCTTCCTGCTTTCATCCAAAGCATGCTTGAGAAGTGACACACTGGATGTGGAAACTGCAGAAAATGCGAAGAACAATTGTGGCCTGTGCTGCGAAGCTTGAACATACAGTAAAGTTCTCTGACCTCTGAGTCTGTTTGCTCTCTTCAGAGAATGCCTTGTCTTAAGGGCCTTTGTTTCTTCATTAATATGTATAGGTTTTGTCCCAGATTTGTCTGTCAGACTCCTCTGAGGAGCATTGTCTGCTCCGTGGATCCCGCGGTTGGGGTGCCTTCCCATCGTGTCTGGCGTAGTCAGGTCTGACAGCTCATTCGGCTTGACTGCACCCACCTTCCCGGTTCCCGCGCCGGCCCTGTCTCGGGCCATCACTGTGCTCAGAGCCCCCTGTTGCTCTCTGAGTTGCTGGGAAGGCAGCCCCCACAGCATTGGCCAGGGGGTTGGAAGCTGGGACTCCCTGGGGAAGTGGCTTCTGCTGTGTACTCATGCCTAAATTCTTCATTTGCCTACTGCCCTTTTGGTAGTGCAGAGACAGACACTACTGAAAGCCAAAATTACTTCACATTTTGGGGAACCCAAATAAAAATGCTGTTTATTTGGATCTTTTTCCTTGTATCTTTTGCAGTCTGATGCAGTCTCTGATGAGCTGGTCTTAAAGAGTGGGGCCAAACAAAACCGTGTGTCCACTGTCTGTACAGACAGCACCCGAACAGCTTTCCAGTCCCTGGGGTGTAATTCAAGCAAAGGAGAAATGCAGGAGAACGACCTTTTCAAGGCTGAGTTTATCCTGATTACAGACTCCGGTGATGAAGATGAAGTAGCTGCAGCCTCGAGCAACGTTCATCAGCCTTCCAATGGCTACGGTCCCATCAGTGCTCAGCTGCTGACCACGTCCCATGTTTCCCCTGGCACCGGGACAGGGACACCTCCTGGCGATGGGCACCTTCCAGGTGCTGCCCTTTCCCACAGTACTACTGATCCACACAAACATCAGGTAACAAGCTCTTTAGACTCGAGTGATAACCTTTGCTTTCTAAACCTTTCAGGATATGGAGGCAGTTTGTACAGCAGCTTGGTCAATTTGTTCTTTAATTAGCATTTTCATTGGCCGTTTCTGTAACATTTGGACCCTAAGGAGGTGGCCCAGCCGCTCTGACTTGCTGCCTCTCCATGTGATTGTGGAGGAGATAAGGCAGATCTATTCTTTCCTTTAAGAGCAGTTCGTCATGACAGCAAGTTAATCAGGAGATGTTAGATTCCTAGATAGTCTAAATTGGGTAAGGTAATTGAAATCAATGGAGCCTGGAGATCATTTGAATTATTAGCACCAGACTTCCCGGACCTAGATTCTTTTTTTCTCGGCACCTCTTGCAGCCTTTTATGCAAGAGAAAGAGGCTGTAAAAATCCTATTATTCTGATTGTTGGTTGGTACACCTGGCTTTGCACAGGTGTAAAGAACTAATGAAGATGAAATTTCTGTTTTATGTGAATCTTTATAGGTGCATTTACTGACTTATTAAATTTTAAATTCTCCCTGGGGCATTTCCAAAAAGGGTCTTTGAAATGTTTCATTTACAAAATGCATCAATCCAAGCCACTGCATGACAAGTTAATGCCTCCCATCTTGGAAAGAACACTGATTTATATTGAAGGGTGTATATGCAATGGAAAATTCCACCTTTAGCATAATAGAAACATCCTTCTCACATGATATAATTTCAGGCATTTCCTTTGACCTTGATGGGATTACCATCAGCTGAAAATGCAATTCTTTATTGATAATTTAAAAACAAACATTAAGCATGGCTACTTTGTTTCTGAAAATGAATAGGATTTCCTATCTTGTGTTGAAATACTTTTGCCACTCAATTTTTCATCAAATTCAGTGTTAATTTTTGATTGAAGACATTGTGAATAAGAAATCCACTCTGGTTTGGGATTCACAGCAGTATCAAACATTCATTTCTTCAGAGAAACTCCCAGTGAAGTCAGAATTTTCCATGAGGAAGGTTAAATGCATAGGTAAGCACACACAGAGGAAGCAGCCTGTAAGAGAATACTTGTCTTGAGGAAATACAAATTTACTTTAGCAATGTTCAGGCTTACTTGGGTGGTTTTTTGAAAAGCTTTTATAGAAATTGTGTGAATTTTGGAATACTATACAGAACAGTTCCTATGCTGAATCTTTCTGAAGCTTCTGGTGACTTGACAAGTAAAGAGGGGTTTGGCCGCTGAGGTAAGAGAAGACAAAGATTGCACGTAACAAGAAATTAAGCCTAATTTTGCTAACTATTCACCTGAATAGGAAGAGAGGCATATGTAATATGATAATCGCATATCTTGTCATTATTCTTTAGTCACAAGTTTTCAAGACTGTACTTCCTCAGTCTTCATTATCTCAGTATCTTTAGCCATCTCTATTGCTTCATAAAAAGATGTTTCTACTAAGTTGCCTTTCACTGTTGTTCTGGTTCTAAGGAATTTCCTTAGGCATTACTCTTTCTGGCTTGATATCTAATGAAAGATTGTCAGTTCTGAAATGAAGGAAAATTATGAAAAGATTAAATAGATGCTTGGTTTATCTGTTGGTACATTTCCTTTGTGCAATGGATTCCATATATGGGCTATCTTTTCAGTCCTTGGATTATAATGGCAATATCATGTCCTTTTTAAGGGTTATTGCATATAACATTATGTTAATTTAAAAGCACAATTAGTCAATGAGTTTCCTGTCAGAAGTGAAAAAAGCAAGGACCAGTATTGGGGAGTATTGTGCTGTCAGAGGGATCACTCTGACCCAAAGGGCTCATTTAGTTTCATTAATTTCTGGCTTTGCTTAAATAAAAGAAAAAAGGAAAGCATGAAAAAAATTGCAAGTTTCTGTTCTGTGAGACATAAAGGTCCTGACTGATGTTGGAAAATGCCATGCTATATTCAAAGTCTGAAAAAAATAATCTGTTATTCTGGTCATATTTGGAACCTTTTGATAATAGTTTAATGTTTATATATTTTGTTGGGAGCTCTTTGCGGTTTTTATTTTTGTGTTAAAGAGAGTCTAGCCATGCAAGAGAGAGTCAGACTGACTCCTGCCTTTGGGAATTTACCGTTGGGGTTGAGCGGGATGTCTGCTTCCCTGAATGTCAAGGCATGAGCTTAACTTGGAGAAATTTCTTGGCTCACTGCGGGGGATCAGTAACCAAAAGGAATTTTAGTTACTCGAAGTCACTTGACATTCCACTGTCCATTGAGTGGCATCTGGTTTGGCTTTTCCAGGCAAGTAAGTCAGGAGTCCCTACAAACTCCTGCCACTGCTTGGACCATGCACTTTCCTTGTTGGCAGAAAATGGACTGTTCTAAATAGCATTTATATTAATTGGGTCTCGGCTCACAGTCTGATTTACTGTGTTGCCTCCAGGAATTTTGTTAAGTTTTCCACACTTTCCAGTGCTTCCTTGTGACTTTCTGGTTCTGAAGTTGCAGTCTTTGTAGGTAATTTGTTTCTATTTTTTCCTGTCTATAAGCAGATTCTACTGAGATCAAAGCATGGTTAACTGGGCCCAGAATCAGGTCTACACTGAAGACATGATTCACTCAGACATGATTTCTGCATTTTGGACTCAGTTTGCACACTCTTTCCCTTTTCCTGTTTGACCAGCACATCTTTCAGGGTTGTGCTGGTATAACTAAACACATCTTTTGTGCCCTTCCAAAATAATGTGACCTCACCAGAATGACCATTTGCCTTGTGTCCATCTCAGTTCTGCCATTTCAAATGTGCTGAAGGTCTCCTGGGCAAGGCTCAGTACTAACATTATGTCCGCTTTGGTAATTCTGGCATGATTATCTACAAGGCATCAAGATATTTTTCAGATGCCTTTATCCCTTTGTGCTGATGTAACCTTGCCTCCTATTTCAACTTTCTTCATACATTTTTGGGAAATGTTTATCCGAGGTGGTCCTGAGAAGATAAAAAGACAGTTGAATCACAGACCAAAGAAACTCAAATCTACTTTGGTCACTCACTTCTTCTGCACTAATCCAGTTCACCTACAGGAGGGTTTTTAGGTAGAGAAACTGAACAGAAGAAAAATCCACTGATTGAGGGAAGTTATTGTATCTTGCCTACTGGCGCTTTTGAGGCTGTAACTGTAAAACCATGCTCAGTTTGGTGGGCAGCAACTCTCAAATTCAAGAGAGATGTGAGAAAAAGAATGGGGTACAGCACAAAGGTGTAAATATGTCTGGGACACATGAACTGAGGCTAAAGGAGCTGGCTTTGTTGACTCCCACCAAGAGACAGCCAAGGAGGCATCTAGGAACTGCCCAGAACCACTTGCAGGGCAGTTACGGACATGACAGAGCCAAACTCTTCTCTGCGGTGGCAGGTGAGGCAGCAATGGCTGCAAATCGCAGCGTGGGACATCCCAGCAGGACAGCAGAAGCAGCTTCCTCAGTGGGAGGTGGTGCAGCACTGGCACAGGCTGCCGGGGGGTGCTGGAGCTCCATCAGAGCTCCAGAGACTGGGTGAGACATGGCCACATCTGACCTGACCCACTGGCACTGGTGAGAACCCTGCTTTGAGTAGGAGACTGCACTAGATGACCTCTGGAAGTCACTTCCAATCCACTTTGATTATGATCTCCTGATCCTGTAAATAAGAGGTTGATCATCTATAGATGTGGTTATTAATACTGTGTTACAATAGCAAAGTCATTTCTGAAGACCTGCTTAATTGCTCCATTAGCTCAGCACGTAAATGTTCCGTGGTATTTAAACAGGAAGAACACTGCAAAATGTCTTTATCTTACCTGCAGGAGCATATTTGTCATCTGCTACCACGAACATTTTTGTAGCTGCTTATAAACCTTTCTTATTAAGTTTTAACTGATTAGAAGTCACTGCACATCCTGTGCTTTTATTATGAAGTTTCATATTTGTTCCTCATTTCCTTCTAATCTGTTGTCTTTGTAAGGCAAATTTATCTATTCTGTTTCAAAATACAGAGATTTCATACCCTAGCTCTGTTTTGGTAGTTGATCAGCTTCCCAAATTCATTATTAAATTCAGGAGGCTGCTCCAAATGATCAGATTTATTACCACACTGCTTTTTAACTCATTAAATAATTTTATCTTTCATTACATATTTAATAATAATTTTTCATAATTATTAAATACTGGTAAATTAGTCTCAATTTCCAGTACTTTTGCTTCTTCTTAATTACCAGCTTTTTGAGCAAGAGTCGTAATTTCTCAATCCAATAGAATATATGTACAATGATATAAACAACGTAATTTTTATATTCCAATATTTGCCCTGTATTCATCCATTGACTTTCCACTTTGAAATGGGATGCCTTGTATAAAACAAGGGTAAGTTAGTGTGGTTGTAGAGGCATTCAGATGTTTTGTGTTTATTCCTGTAAATCAAAGCATTGACCTGGCTTTTCTGAAGTTACCTTATACAGAAAGTGTCTTTGGTTTAAAAGGCTTTCTATTTGTATGGTACCATTTAGCAGGAAGAGCTCACTGATTTTAAGGACTAATAGGGTTTTGAAGTGTGTGTGTTGCCCATATTTAGGCATAGTTTTGCCCTTGAAAGCTTTTATGCCTTACTTTTCTGTTGCAGCTTCTTCCAGCATGTGCTCTCACTTGAAAATTAGTTGTTTTGTTCTTATTTTTATTTTGTGGTGTATCAATAATATATTACAAATTAATAATCATCATCATTAGTCCTCTCTATTATGGGTAAGACATATGTATTGAAAATATAATTCACAGGCTGAGCCACAGCCATGAGCAAGTTGTATGTTGAAACTGAAGGGTGTAATTGTCTTTTATAGAGCTGCATAATCTTTCCAGGGTATCTAACAATAGTTAAATAGGTATTCTTATATTTACATCAAGTTAGATGAAATTAGAGTCAATTTCCCTGCTTTCAAATTGCTCAGTCAAATGATAGGTGACAATTTGTATCCTTTTGGTTTTACAGTTGACTTAACTCACTATTTCATACAGCTATGTTTTATTCATATTGTGTATACCTCAGTTTTTAATTTCAGCATTATAATAACTAGGATGATTATGAGAGAATTTCTTTCTTTAGAAACATGAAACTGCATAACAGGTTGATAATATACTTGTATGCTCTAATTAGTTTTGACAAATCCTAATTAGAATGGACCCAAGAAAAAAGACACTCATGAAAGAGCTCATTACTGTTTTATTAGTGTATCGAAAGACTGTGGAGAAGGGGATAAGGACTCTTACATGCCTGCAAACTGTCAAGAGCTCTGCTCTGTGAATGACAGGAGAAGTGAAAAGCTAACTGGATGTCTGATTTAAGTAGTTCCAAGCAAATTTCTCATTCTGATATCACAGTGCTGCAGAAGGGGTTGTTTACTGAATGACAAAAAGAGCACTTGACTTGAATCCCATTTTCAGAAAGACTGCTTTCCATAGAAATGGTAAAGTGAGATGGGACACTATTGCAATTTTCTTACCTTACATTGTGTTTATATTATGTGGATGGCATCACATGATTCCAGACACTCATGGCACTCATGGTCTTGGGTTTTACCTAAAATGAAAAATACTGTGGCCTTGAACCTTGTTTATATCAACAAAACTGGGGTGTCATAAATCCAAAGTACCACATAGCTTGTCTGCCTCAGTCACCTCTCCATGAGAACCTTATCCATCAGGCTGTATGTCCAATCTTAAAACAGCCCTATGCTTTTAATCCACACAGCTGTACTAACGGAAACCCTATATGCATGACCACAGGACTGAAATTCGGGGTGTTTAACAGTTCCACAGGTTCCACCTATATTAACAATTCTGTTTTTTTTTTTTTTCTCTCCAGTTAATTTCTACTCTTTCCACCTCTGATCATCTTTCCTCTAAACCACCTGCTGTCCACTTAATTTCTCCAATTAATCAGAAAGTAGCGTGCGGTGCCATGGTTAACATGAATCAAGCCTCTTCGCTGGAAGATTCCTGTAACAACTGGCAGTCAGCAACCGGGTTTTCTAAGCAAGACTCATCTCTCTACTTTCAGTCTGCTTCCCATAGTTCACCTCCCTCAGTGTCTAAAATATCCTCTTCTGCATCAAAGAGTTGGTACTCCACTGCTCAGTTGTGTGATAACCTACAAACACAAAGTCTCTATAGTCCTGGCTGTGTTTGCAAAATGGGAGGCTTCACCACATCCTCTGTTCCAGCAAGGAGTCCAAGTCTTTCCTCCAATCCTTCATGTTCAACTGAAGCGCAAAGATCTTTAGCTCAGTCTATACCTCCCAGTTCTTCCAAAAGATTGAATGCTTTGTCTCCTCTCCCTGTGCATATAATAACACATCCATTATCTCCTAGCCCTACACCTTTGTCTCCACCCTCTCTTTACGGGTCCTCTTCGACAATATGTAGTATAAATGAGCCTTGCTCACAAACATTATCCAGAAGAAATTCAGCCAAGTCAGGAGTCAAATCCCCTCTGCCAACCAGACTGACTCTCTTAACTGCTATTTTGAGATCAGGCTCCTCTCAGCGGAGACCACTTTCTCCTGCTTCTTGTCCCACGTTTTCTCCTAGCTCCCTTAGTTCCTCAACACTTGCAATAGATCAAAAGTTCAAAACAACTCCCCCAACCCCCAAGAAATCTATTTCAAGCCCTCCTAAAAGCCTGGTTTCTCCCAGCAAAGAGGATTATTGGCTTTCAGGATGGGCTCAGCATTTGCTTTCACCTTCAAAGCCTCATCCCACCCCTCGAGCGAGGTCCCTTTCTCCTAAAAAGCACCTTCCAGTTCAATTACTTTCTCCAGACTCTCAAAATTCTCTGTCATCCCCTGTCTCCTCCCACAGAAGATCAGTTGCCTCTCCAGATATACAGTCCTCACTTCCTCCTCCTTGTGCCCCAGCTCCCTCTTCCTTAGCATTCCCCACCTCTCCTTCTCCAGAAGGGCTGGGGTATTCTGCCTCCAGGTCCCAGGCCCCTCAGAAGTCTCAGAGAGTACACACTTACTCACCCATCTTTACTTGCCGCTCATATCCTCTGCTTTCTTCTACCAGTCTTAGTGGTGTTGTGTCTCCCACCCTAGAAAAACACTCATCTCCTTCCCCAAGTCTTTTGCACTCAGCTTCTAGATCTAAATCAGATTCATCCCAAACATCTGTTCAGGAGATCAGTGCCTCCTCTCCTACCCCTTATAGTGTCTCAAAGCAGTGGTCCCTCCCACAGCCTCACTCTACCCCACTGGTTCCACAAACTGGTAGCATTAATTCCCATCCACTGCAATTTAATTCTTCATTGGTGCAAGCAAATTTTAGGTCTAACTCCTCCTCTCCAAGACCTGAGCATTCTGCCACCTCATCAGTGTTAAAGTGCAGATCTCCCATCTCAGACAAGGCACCAGGCACACTGCCATCAAGACCCAGAGAGCTGACTTCACCACAGTCTTTTTCCCTGCCTCCTGACCATGAAAACATCAAACCCAAGGTACTCTTGGTGCATGCTTATTTTATAATAGTTCTTTGTCCCTATAGGAAAAAAATCACATCCATGTTGCAGAATACTAGTAAAATAAGTGGGATGTAGAAAAAATGTGGAAAAGTAACAGGTTTTGTATGAATAGTGAAAACAGTGAAAATGAAATCCTACCTTTCAAATTGCTAGCAGTGTGTTCTGTATTACGGAGAAGATGCTGTAGGAATTCTTTAGAATAAAAAAGATTAATGAGTGAGATGATTTACTTTAAAGTTGGTTTGTGTCCAGTGGCTCTGATGTACATTTGGTACACATATTTGTGAAGCTTGCCTGAAATCCTGGTGTGTCAAAAATCAAGCAGGAAGAATGTTCTACTCACCCCCTTCTAAAGTAAATCCATATGTGTTCCCAGGGAAAGTAATAGAAGTGTGGTGATCTTAGGTGCAGGGCTGAGCAAGAAGCAGTTTAATCTAATTGATATGAACTAGCTGTTCCAGGCATAAGTGATTCCCAAACACCTCATCCCACCTGCCCTCCTCACTTCCCAGGAGGCTTTCCTCACCCCAGCCACCCTGGGACCAGCCCAGTGGCACTAATGAACTCAGCCTGAGTAAAGACTTTGTGGCCAAGGGCCAGCAAGGGAAGACAAGGACAGTCTCCTGCTTCTTCCCTTTTGTGCTCCTCTGATCTTTGGTACTTCTCTGGTCTTGTTGTGCTAGACAGAGGATGAGGGGGAAAGAAAAGCCAAGCTTCCACAGCACAAACTACTGCAAATACAGAAGTCTCACACCTGGCAGATCAGCCATGCTCCTGCTGCTTGTCATCCACACAAAGGCGGGAGAGCCATCGCAGAGTGAGAATAAGCAATGTTGGCAGTTGCTGCAGGAGGGCTCGGGAATCAGTCACACTGTAGATTTAAAGGTGTATCTCAAGAATGGAGAGGGAAGGGAAGGGTATCCAAAAACACGCATCAGGTAGGTGAAAACAAGAGGACCTGCTGTTCAAAAAGGAAGTTAGTTGCAGAAGGCATCAGAGCTGCAGGAGACTTTCCAACCTCTTTTATCTTATCTTTGCATTCAATGCTTCCCTTGTGCTGTGTTCCCATCCTCTAACTCGTATCGGACCTCTGTCCGTCACAGAAAGTCTATCATAGCTTATTGATTTATTTGCTCACAGTACAAAATTACAGCCTGGTCTGCCAGATCAAGTTGTGTCAGGTGTGTTCCTAACAGCTTAGCCATGGGAGGGGTGACTTAAAAATGTTAATTGGAAATGAGAGGTTAAAATCAGCACAAAGTAACAATTGTCATGAATGGTTCTTTTAAAATCCAAACAAGCCAAGAGGAACCATTGTGCCAAGCAGAGCTATACAATGTTGTTACACCCTGTCAGTATTAGTTAATGAAACAAAAAAGAGATACGAAATCATAGAAATTCTAAGAAAAAAGCCCCTAAGACCAAACTGTAAGGCACAGCCAAGCCTACAGATTGCAAAACAGTCACAGTTCCTACTAGCTGGTGCATTGAGCACCGTGAGGTCTCAGGAAGTAAGGAAATTCTCTGCTTGTTACACAGAGTTATTGCCTGGGTTTATATTTGCAGAGGTTGTTATACTCCTCTGTCTTTCCTACTGTCCCTTTTCCTACTAATTCTGCTTTATCATGCAATATGGTGGCACTTTTGACACTGCCCCACCATCCCACAAGACTGGGAGAATGTCTGCCAGTATAACACACTTGGACCATTAGTCAGGTCTAACTTTTAGTCATGTAGACAAAGCTGACTCAGCTGGAGATGTGGAAGACCTAAAACATCTAGATCTAATGTAGCTGGGTATTCAGTGCTGGAAAGGTCTCTCATGACTTTAAAATGTGAGTCTGAGACCTCATCTACAATTAAGGATACCGTGCATTCAACACCTCCCTCCTGCTCTCACTTACTTCAATCCCTAGGTTATGGCATAGCTCCATGAACGCTGATGATATGTTAATGGCAGGAGGCTGTCCAGTGATACTCCAGCCTCAAATCTCAGTATATTTCAAGAGAAAAAAAGAAAATTTTTGAGGAGAGACAACTTTAATATCCTAAGCAGCATTTAGGTCTCTTTAGTACTAATCAGCTCAACTTTATAACTAGACAAAAAGCAGATTGCTTCATCTGATGACTTGATGCATGACAAAATCTTTTCATGTATGAATGTGCTAAGTGAACATCGAGGGAAAAAGCATCTAGAAGTGCTTGCCTTTGGTATATATAATTCGGCATGTGTAATTTTTCAACCTTAATGTTGCTTCAACAGTCTTTGCAGCAACATTAAGACACACATTAAACTAACATCTATTAAACCAGAATTCGGACATGCACCAATTAATGCAAATCAAAGAATAAGCTATTAATTTGTTTAACTGTTTGTATATGTATATATAAGCATGTGCTTTCCCATGGTTTATATTCATTAATGATTTAAAAATAGGAAAGTTTTGAGAAGTAATTATAAACATAAATCCAGAGATCAGTGTGAAGTGTGAAGTTTGGGTGACCACAGGAAACAAAAGCCCTCTCCCTAGACTTTGTAGATACTTTGATAGTGTCCTCATGGACCTAATACAGCAAAATGGACAGTGAGACAGAGTAGGGACAGATAAATTTCTGATTCTGCAGGAACAATTGTTAGAATAACATCTTCTTGCTTTCTGGTTTGAAAAACTATGTAGTGGTTTCATGGGGTATCATTCTTACATATTCTTTGATTTTTCCTATTTGGATATTGCTCAAGAATGCAGATAGATCTACCCAAAATTGGGGAGCAAACTGACTAGCAACGTGGAGCTCAGCTGCAAAACTTACCATAAAGCAGGAAAGATTATTCATGAGGAGCTCTATGCTACCATGGTTGGTCACTGAGTGCAAGCCTTTATAGCACATGTCTAGCACATTTTGCAATGCCCTGTGGGTGTCTTAGGTGATCACTTGAACAAAAACACTAGGTCATTGTCCCCCAAACTCCACAGACTGCCATTTGCCCAAGCTCTGATGTTGGAATTGGTTTGCTTTTGGCTGTACCATGGTGCAGGCCAGCAGACCTAACTGTTCACAGCTGTTTAAAATTACTGCTAGATTCCTATGAAGCATTGTTACATGTATTTAGGCATTGAAAAATAATTTTAAAAACCATGAAATAATGTGTAAAGAAACATAAACATATAGATGAGAAACTGAATTAAAGACTTTCCACTCATCTCAGACCTGTGAAAATAGCATGTTGCTCACAACTTCTACAGTATCTGGGAGTCATGAAGCACATGAAAGCAGTATGGAGACTTTTACATTTTAACAGTCTCTTATGTCTTTGTTTAGTTCATGTAATAGTACAACTAATCTCAAAGTGATCATAGTATTCTTTTTCTATATGATGCTCATTTCACCATAGGTAAAAGCCTATGGGCTAGTTGAAGACACTGTATTTCATGTATTTCACATGTTCAATTCTACACTTTTTAGTTATATGAATATATGAATATCAATTATGATCAAACAAGGATACATTTTGTGAATGCTCCTATTTTAGTATTTGGAATTTGGTCTTCCATGTCAGTAATCAGTATTTTATGTCTTATGCATATAGTTTTTGTATATGCATAAATATATCTCTGGAGCTATGCAGTGTTGCTGTCTAAATGTTCAAAGGGCAGATTCAACTCACATGACTTGGCATTTGAATATTACGTATCCAAGCACAATTTAGGTGATTCTATTACAACTAATGGAGAGAATATGGTGTATTTAGAAGATGATTTTATTTTACCTTTCTAGTTGCCTAGTTTGGGATGAGATTAATTCTATAGAAATGCCTATGATTATAAAAAGCCTAGTGTTGACTGAAGAACCTGAATGGTAGACATACAAGTTAGAATCACTAAATCTCATAGAATTACTATCCCATGCTCTAAAGTGCCTCTCACCAAAAAATAGAAGAAAGTTCAGTTCCAGCATTTGTATTCATCTGCTTTGTCAAGATGTTCATTCAATATGATTGCTGTGATTACTGAATGACTCATTCTCCAGCTCCTGACTAAAAATGAGGGAAGCCAAAAGCAAACAGTATTATGTATAGAAAGAATTAAAAGGTTGTCCTACACTATTCCAAGATAGGTGTGCAGATAAATTTCTCATCTGAGTTAAAATTTTTCCCACTCTGCTGTCATCAAGACTTTTAGTAGATATAAAGAAAATAAAAAGATAACAAAACAATGATCCAAATGGCAACATGCTGTTTCAGACTGTTATTTCATAATCACCAGTATTTACTGTTGCAGGTAGTGGTACATTAAAAAACCTGACCTGATTAACAAATAACTTTATTTCTGGCTGATTATCACAGAAATAATCAAACACTAACTTAAAAGTCTATTGTGCGAATTTATTGTTTTTTTTGTTAGATTGTCGCATAAAAGGGAACAATGTAGCAAATCTCTATTTAATACTACTACTACTACTACTACTACTGGTACTACTACTACCACTACTAAAAAATCATCTAGTAGTCATGTGATTAAGAATCCTAGCTCTTGAACTCATATAAGTATAGAAGAATCTCATCAATATTTTAAAAATTACTGAATTCAGTCTCTGTATTTGTAAAGAAAATGTAAAAAATATGGTTTGTAAAGAGTTAAAAATAACCAGGCCAACTAATATAGTCTAAAATATAAATTATTTGAAAACAATAATTTTTAAGTTTGATCTTAGAATTTTTCATACCCAAACCCATACATTTTGTATGGTTTAGACTGCCAGTTCAAGCTTTTTTAGAGTGTGAAAGCTCCTATACTTATTTTGTTTTGTTGGTAGAGTTATTTATTCAGGAGATGAAAAGCTGCATCAAGATTTAAATGATCCATCCGCTCACACAAGCAATTCAGCATTTAAGGATCATAATCAGTCTCATGAGAGCCAATCACAGAAATCCCTCTGATTTCGTGGTTCGGGATCACACCACTCAGCAACAGTTGTTGAGGTGGACGTACTGACAGAAATAGCTGTGCATTTCCATACCAAACCACAAGAAAACTTGGAAAAAACTTACAGCCTCCCCTGATACTCATTTAAGGGTGGTAGTCAGCAGAAAGTGGTTAAACTTACTTTGGAAGCTATAAGCTAAACTTACTTTGGAAGCTGTAAGGTAGAAGGAATTTGCTTTGTCCTACTTGATTCCTAAGAACAAAACATATACATTACAGGAATTTAAAACCTTAACAGAAGCACTAGATTTTCTTTAAGAAATAGCTTTTCTAGGGAATATATGAGCATTGTTTTGTTGCAACGTGTCTGCAAGATGATTGGAATTGTCTTTCATTCTGTCGTACCTTTCCCCTCTCTTCCCTCTCTCTCCCTCTTCTACCCTGTTTTACTTCTCTTCCTGCTTTCTGGTTTACCCTTTTAGCAGTACAAGATCAAGACAAGCTACAAGGCATTTGCAGCAATCCCTACAAACACATTGCTTATGGAACAGAAGGTTAGTGTTTGCTCAAAGACATGAGCGTTGCATTGTATATTTGAGACCATTCAACTTTATGTGCAAATTCTGACATTTCTGTTGGGGGATACTACAGAATGTAAGTTCTGGGAACTAACTACTCAGGATTATAATTCCAGCCATTTTTCGGGGTCAGTCACTTTCACTGAAGATCAAAGACTTCACTACTCTGAATAGCTGAAAATCAAATTACTAGAAAAAAGGAAAAAATCCTAGTGTCCTAAAGGAATTGCCTTTTATGGCAACATCTCAAAATCTGTTTTGTTGTTGGAAAGTGTCTGGAGCACTGCTGTTCTGGGAGCTGACAGTCAGTAGATCGTGGTCAGTTAATGATTATTAAACATGTGTGCTTATATCTGTAAATTTAACATCCTAGAATATGCAATTTTGCCCAGTTGTCTTGTTAAAGTGTGAGAACCATCCTGGCTATTGTTCTGACCTCTGTTAACTTCCATTCTTTCTGAACACTTTAAGAGCTAGTCAGTGGGCCATTCCCAGCATGTAGTTTGAGGTAACAATAATTTTCTGTAGGACAGTCAGGTGGATTCAAACCCCAGACTTCAGTGCATTGATTTACTAACAAAGTCACAGCCAAAAAAGGCTGGGCTGTATAGTCCTTATTTAAATAATGCAATTTTGAAAGCCAATTAAAAATTTAAGCTTTGCATGAAGGGTTCAAAATACCCATGGATATTTATTTTTTAAATATTTTCCCCAAATCAGTTTTGCTCAAAAGAGTATCTAAGTTTAACAAAAGTTTCTCTGATGATCAATGAGCTAAGTGTCTTACATGTTTAGAGACATGCTTAATCATGCTAACATCCAGTTTGTAGCTTTATCAGAAAAAGCTTTCTGTTCAGGACCTAGTTGAGGAACTTAGCCTCTGATTGATTTTTTTAAGACTAAGCATTCCTGACTACACATATAAATATTTATTCACATATACAGCTCAGTTGATTTCACTAGTAGTTTACAAAGCCTAAAGTTATTGGAGAGGGTGAGCTTAACTGTGTACAAAATTTGAAGATGATAGTTGTCTCCTTGAAATATTACTGATTGTGATCTAGTAATTATCAGTTAACTACTATAAATCCGATTCTTTTTCAGAAAAAAGGAGACATTCCTTTATTTTCCAATGTTCTTTTAATCTTGAAAGATTTTTTTAATCCTTTGCGTAAAACCTGATGCTTCCCTTACTTAAATATTGAATGCACTAATAAAGGTTATGTTTGCTTTAGCTTGCAATGTGGTGCAATAGAAACGGCTCTGTAAAGGAAAATAGCTGATACAGGAGATTCTACACCCCTACAGAATGTATTTTGGGAGGGTTTTGGTTGAGCAGAAAGCCTATTAGAGGTTGGAAGAATTTGGTGGACTCCTGAAGTACCAATTCATGGTTGACTTCACCTGAAAGGCACTGTTTGTGCTCTCTGAGACTGCCCCACTCTGCAACCCAAGCCAGGTAGGTGACTCTGAGCAGGGTATTGACTCTAAGATCACAGTCCTGATATGAACTAGTGGGTTTGTGTCAGCTGTCTGATTGCACTTTTTCATAAGAAAATGTATTTCTTTTGATGATCTTACTGGTGCTCTCTGGGGCATTGACTCACAACCTGGATGTTACTTATCCCCCATACATAAAACTGAATTGTGCAATCTAATGCCAGCATGTGTAGAAAAAAGTAATGACTCAAAAGACATCTGTGTTTAGATAGACTTTTGGTTATCCACTGATTTATTGAAAATCGTAGCCTTGGTGTATTCTTCAGCAGTGAAAGCAGTCATGTAGTACTAATAAGAAATCAATTCTCTCCTAGAGGATTTGCCTTCAGGAGAGACTCTTGACTAATTAACTTTGAAAGTATGTGCTTCAGCATTGCCTGACTACATGCTTTCTCCCATCTTGGGAATTGTGGATAACAATCTCTTACTGATCTGCAGCAGCAGCTAATTGTAGTGCTCCCAAACTAGTCCAGTTGTGTTAGCTGGTAAGAATTTAGGGTATGACTCTTACGGGAAAGCATGAAGTAGTCACATGGCACACTCGGGCCCCATCGTACCTAGACTTAATATCCAAGTATTCTCCTCAAAATTGTTGGGTGGGGAACTTGTGATACATTCTAGCTCAATGACAGTAATTAAGTTGTTCCCATTTTATGTAAAACATTTTATGCAGAGCATTAAAAAGAGAGAGATTTAAGACAATAAGATTTTAGCTGCATAAGTGATGTTTTACTAACAATAAAATAATGGTTATGTGATTAGAAATACAACAATTTTTTAGGATACATTTTTTAGCCTAAGATGCTAAAAATGTGTTTGCTACCTGATTAAATTAGAAATGCACATTGTCAGAAGTCAGCTCCTTCCCACTGTGTGAGTAATTATATTACTTAATTTAAGTGGTCATGAGAAATAAAATTATTCAAGAATTGTGTTGTGGGTGATCTTAGTAACAATTCATCTGCAGCATTAATTAGATCCCATGATAGAGTACTGCGGCTCATGTGCCATGTAAGGTGCCGTGATTTGTCTGCCTCTAAACTGTCTCCTGGTGTCTTTCTTTCTCAAGTGTTCTTTTATGTTTGTGTAGATGCTTTCATTTAAACCGGCATTTTTCAACTTCTGCTTATGAAACCCTTAGGCTGTCGTCATCTTAATGTTTTTTCTAGAACATGTTCTTCTTATCCTTCAGTACTCTTACTCAAAGAGAATTGTTCAAGTATGTGCCCATTCGTGGAGAAGAAAAGGCTGATAGACTAGATATGCATATACTTTGAGTAAACCAGAAGAGGCTTAACCTCATCAAATCTCCTCACTGGCAAACTTCCCAGCTGTTTGAGTTTGTATGAACCTGATGTTTCCCACATCACCTGTTCTCTGCTCAGAAAAAGCCCTATCCAGGATATCTCTTGGAAGATTGGGCTGTAAATTCCTTCACAGCCAGAAGACCAAAACTTGATTTTAAGGGACTTACCCTCAGCATGGTCAGGCTCTGTCAGGGAGCAGCAAGAGCGGGTTGCTCCACAGGAAAGGTCTCTCAGGAGCTGAGATGGCAGCAAGGATGGCAGGACAATGGCCTCATCAGCAAGGGTACAGCTCCACAGTGCTCTGAGCAAGGACGGCAGAAATGCTAATAATGAGCTGATGATAACCAGAGTGAGTCAGCAGTGCCATCACAGCCACACAAATTCAGAGCTATGAGGCAGATCCACAGACTGTGGTACTGAACTCTCCAGCCCAGCTGATGATAGGATCCACTGCCCGGAAGAGGTAGCTGAACAAGTTTAATACAGGCATAAGGCAAAAATTTGACAGAAAGAAATAATTAACCATTAGAAAAAATTGCTGGAGACTGAAATAGGCTCTCTATCACAAAAATTGAAAGATCAAGACAGGACATTTTTCTGGCTCCTCATATAGTAATTCCAGGTAGTCCTGTGGTTTAAAGAAGTCAGACTAGGTGAGCACTGTCATTCCTTCTGGCCTCATTAACGCTGAGACAGTGAGTCACCCTTCTGCAGACACTCACTGTTGTGTAGGTTCTACAGTTATACGGATGTTATCACAGTCTAATTCAAAATTCCATTCCAAACTGGGTATTATTTAAAAATTAATGTTTCTATTATTTAGAGGTTGTATTTATCAAATATCTACTACAATGTCTTTCAGTCAAAATGAATAGATGAAGAGTTTATTTCCAGGAGCTACAGAAAAATTCATGATTTTAAATACCTCAGGTTAAGAAAGAAAGGCAATAATTTGTGCACTTGCAGAATGATAAAGGACCTTGCATGTCTGTAATAATAACCAAATGTGCCAATGCAGAAGCAACCTATGAGCTCCCTCTTTCTTTCAAGGGCCTTGAAAGTAGTCAGTCTCTTAAGACAGATCCAACCTCATCTTCAGGATTCCGTAAAATTTGAGATGGAACCCAAAAACTGTTGTAGGCCTTGCATTTACAAACCAAAAAAGTCTTCTCTTAGCACTTCTGTGGTCTTTGGTCTACAGCAAGGTCTATGCAGGGAAATCTGAGTTTGCTGTATTTGTCCAGCTACACATCTGCTCTACATGCTGATAGGGGTGAATTTCCCTTATCTGAGCATCATTTTGATGGGAAGGAAACATGGGCATACAGACTTGGTGCTGCGAATATTCTACTCAGACGTCCCTCAGCCTGAACTGGGGATGAAGTATGGCACACAGGTGACAACCCAGGGTGATGGAATGTGTCATGAAACACACCTACTTCACAGCCGAGGCTTATCCCACACTTACCAAGTCTTCTGAAAAACACTAGGCATAACTGGCTATGGGTGGAAGAGGTGCAATTGTTGACTCATCTGGACTGCATTTATCAACTAATTACAAGCAGACAACAATAATTTCAATTCTAAATAATTGTAGAAAAAGTAAACCAGTATTTCCGTGTTTTGCCATACTTCTTGGAAAACTCCAAAGACCTGGTAATTGCATCCTATTACCTACAAAACTAGACTATAGGCAGTGCAGCATATTCTCCTTGTGGAAGGAAAAATAGAAAAAGGTATTTTCCACTGCATGCAGAAGGAAAAAGAGGACATGTTGGGTTTTGGGTTTGGGTGTTTTTGGGTTTTTTTTTAAGGAAAAGGAAGAAATGCCACTGAGGAAATACGTCAGTGTTCAGCTACTTTGAAGACCCGGCTTTAAGTTCTTGCATTTAGGAAACTCCTACTTACTGTATTATCAAAAATCCTTTGCTGTAGGAACGCAAACCATGATCACGGTAAATGCAGTTCCAGGTCCCTCCTTGAAATTATACAGCAGGAACCTGGACACCAGGTTTTCTCACTCTCAGTTGATTGACCTAACTGCTGGACAATTGGCTATTATCAGGCATTTCAGAGCTTTCTGGACCTGGAAAACATTTCTGACAAGACTTTGTTGATAAAAATAGATTTACATTTTCCCCAAATACTTCTGATGTGCACTTACTAGGTGAACTTTTTGCATCCACATTATGTGTTCACATCAAAGTGTTTGTCAAGGCTAGAGATAAATACCTCATGGTAAGAAAGAAAGGCAATAATTTGTGCAGTTGCAGGAATAAATAAAAGATCTCGTTTGTCTGTAATAATAATCAAATGTGCCAATGTAGGAGCAGCCTATGAACACCCTCATTTTTTCATGGGCCTTGCAGCTTTCAGTATTAATTATTTTATAAGACAGAAAATAGTGAGTATAATTTCAGGAAAATTTTCGGTATAATCCCCCAGAATCTTCAAGAAATAAGTTAAAGGAATTAATGGTACGTGAAGTTCCATTATACAGTGGGATTTTTTTTTGCATGTGCTGAGGGCTTAGGAAAAGATAGTGATGGGAAAAATATGCTCAGTCCAGGGTTTTCACAATACAGGAAGAAGAAAGCTGTGTCAGATCTAGGTCACAAAATTCATTTTTTCTCTTTCTATTGATGTGGTCCATTGGTGGATGAAATAATGTTCTGTATTTCCTATATGTAGCCAAGACATTTCAGTCTTCTAACAAAATACTGGAGATAGTGATTGGATCATTTACCAGTATCCTTTCAGCTCTGAAAAAGCTTTAGCAATCAAAAAGGAAGAAAGAGGAGGGAAGGGTTGTAGTCATCAGTGACGTCAATGACACAAATGCATCACAACCCCAAAGCTGCCTTTTTCAAGGAAAAAAAATTAGTGATTCAGCAACTGGTTATTTCATATAAATTGCTTTACATTTTCATTATCTAAATTACAAACTTCTTTTAAATTGTGGTACCACTGTTGTTTCATATATTATCAAAAATTTGAATGTCTAAATGAGAATGTTCCACTTCTAATACTGTTAGACCATCAGCATAGGAAGAGAATCTTGAATAATACTGATAGCGCTAATCAGCAGCATATAGATAGCACTACTGTTTCAAATTAATCATAGCATTTTTGCATGATAACACCAGTAATTTTGAAAAAAAAAGTCATTGTACGTTTTTATCTCAATTTTTTTCTATGTGGAAATGTGAAAATAAAAGAGAAGGCATGCTGGAAAAAGACTGAGATGTGTTTTGAAAAGCTAATAACAGATTAAACAGAACCATTTATTTTTGTAGAGGTGATAGGGATAGTTAGAGAGAGTATAATTTCCTGTTTCTTCACTTTCTTTGGAGGACTCAGCTGTTCAAAACAAAAAAAATAAAAAATAAGGAAAAAAAAAAGAATTAAAGAGGTGAAAGAGCAAACGAAATTAGATTAATTGGTTTGAAGATTAAAATTTTCTCTTCCCAAAAGTACAGAAAGGGAGAACACAGCAGCTTTTTCTAGTGTGGCTCCTGCATGATGGTTGTGTCTCAGAGGGACTGTGGAAGACACAAGTCTTCAGGTGCTGTGCTCATCTGAATTCCTTAGTCACTGAAGGCTCCAAAATGGAAGAATATTTGGGAACTCATTTTCTACTGAAATGGATAGATTCTTAAATTAGCCAGTCTTGCTTCTGAACACAGGCTTTTGGATGCAGCTGTAATTCCTCTAGAAAGATTCCCCCAAATCTTCAGGGTAGTTGTTTCTTACCCTTGATGGTGTTCATCCGCTATTTTGGTGAAGTGACTATGAAACAGAAACACGTAGTTTTTTTCTTAACAATTCCTTTATTATGTTTATTATCTTTCTGGCTTCTTGGGGGTTTTGAGAAGCTGATATATTACCCCATTCCAAACCCATGATTGATTAAAAGTTTTCCTAACTCACATTGAAACTCATCATCCCTCTACAACAGCCTGCTCTGTTAGTCCTGACCCTAATAGGTACTGAAATCACTCATCTACTTAATTTTATTGCTTCATTTTAAGTTTACCAGAAGGATGTAATCTTGACTGAAGTTGAACCAGGGCCACTGTACTTGAGTGCAGTGCTGAGCTCTCCTTAGCTGAGCCCTCCTCTTCAACAGGACTGTCTGTCTTTTTGACTCCATCTGGGTAACAATGATGAGACTGCAGAGATGAGAAAGACTATTTATCTTTTCATGGTCTGTCTTGAGATAGGATTACAATAATTTCTGTGTATTAAAGTGAATCACTCTTACTTTTTACCTTTTGAACTACACCTACTCTAAAGCCAACACATTTGTCAAGCGATGGGGAGGAAGGAAGAAATGTTTGGAAAGTGACTACTTTTAATTTTAGTTGAAGACATGGTGTTCCATAAATGTGCTTTTGTGCAAGATCATTTGTGGATGGTATTAGAATAACATTAAAAGTAAATTGTCATTAACTTTTCACTTAAGTGTACACAGATGTGCGCTGCCAGTAGCTGGACAAGGAAAGAAATCAGATGTACTCAGCCAAGTAAAACTCAGAAATAAGTATGCTTCTTTTCTTTTTCACTTTTTAAAGATTTCCCTCACAGCTGCACATGTCTCCTGTATTTGGCTGGCCTCATACCCACCTCACTGGGACCAATCCATTCGCACAGAATCCCACATGCATGAAAAAGGGCTTTACTGGAATGCTCTTTTTTTTTTCTCTTATACTTTTTAAAAAAAATTGGCAAAATGAAATCTTACAAAAACATAATGTGTTAAAAAAACTCCACAAACCCTGCAATTCCCTTCCCTGTAGTCCAACTTCAGCAGACACATCAGCAGGCTTCCAGAGTAATTTTTGGTCTCAGCACGGTGTCTATTTGAAAATCACTTCAAAGCAAAAACGGATGATGGCCAGGAGAATGTGCTTCACAGATGCTGGACAAAGATGAAAAGGGAACTGAACAGTGGATTTTGGCTTTTGAGGGTGTTTTGTGACCCTTATAAAGTGAAGGGATCGGCAAACTGATTTCCACTGTTGTCAAACCTGCTCCAAGTACTGGCATAGGAAAGCGAGCTGTATAGCCAAACACAAGAAGCTTGTGTTTTGTTTTGGAGAGATTGCCTATCTGCTTGGTGTGAGCATATTTTACTTTGTACATTTCTGATTTCAGGCTAAAACCCAAGAATGTCAAACACTATTTTTGTTGCAAGATGAAATCACCATCCTCTTTAAACAGGAGACAGTTTTTACAGAAAACATCTACTGAAGGAAAAGAAAGGGCCTCCTGTGTGTTTGGGTCCCTGCCTTGTCCACCTGCTCACAGCTGGTGGCTCTCTGATAGCAGGCAGTCCCCAAAACCTCTGTGGCACAGAGTGCACACTCACCGTGTCACATTTACTGTGAAGGAGGGGGCATTGTTGAAGGAGAAGACAAATTGAACTGGTAGTTTCTGATTTTCAAAAGTAGAGATGATTCACCCTGCTTGAATAATCTCTTCTCTGTAAACCCATATCTACATTCTGAATCAGGTGTTGGTAACCTTAAGAACATCACTAGGCTTGTAATTTTTTCCATCTTTCCACAGTGAAAGAGAAAGTGCCATCTTTGGAAACATAGGGTTGCAAAAAGCATCTGTTTGCTTGGTTTTTAAAAATTTCAACTTGGTATCACACCAATACCTCTTGAATTGCAGGCATTAGAAGAGCCGACCAAGCCTGCTGGTGTGACTGAAGGCACTGCTGTGGACACTCATTCAGAGGTAGTGATGTTATTTATCTTTCAGGTCTATATTTGAAAGCAAAAAGCAAAGGTTAACTGAGTGATCCATCCTCCCTTTTCAGATGTGCTCCCCTGCCCAGCTCAGACAACAAACAGAAGAGCTGTGTGCTGTCATTGATCAAGTCCTGCAGGACCCGCTGACTATGGTAACCCAGCAGTACATGGAATGGACTTATTCTCTTCCTTTCCTTTTGTCTTTTGTCATTAATATGTCCATTCTCTGTTGAAAATAATTTTCCAGCGCCGGTGTGAGTCTTCTCCAAGTTTTCTGCAGATGAGCATGGAGTCAGATGTTGGCAAGGTAGGTGAATAAGCCCACCTCCACAGCAAGGGCTCTTTTCAGGTAGATATCAAGGCAGGAAAAATCAGTAGGTAGTAGAGACTGCTGCAACAGTAAAACCAATGGCAAAACAAAGCTTCAGCTGAGAAATGCAACATCAGAAGTGTCTGGTGGTTAAAAAAGCATGGATGGACAGAACCGTAGCCCTGGAATCCATGCAGTCTTTGCTGCAGGATGCTTTCCTGAAGGCAGAAGGACATATATTATGAAAGAGAAACAGTTTATTAAGGCTTCTGAGGCTGAAAATCTCTCATACCTTGCCTGCCCTATGGCAGGGTCTCTGGCCTTCTCCCAGATTTCATCCCATCCAAGTGTCCTTACTACAAAGCAACCAATGTTTCTAGCTTCAATGGCTGGAAGCATTTTTCAGAACATAAGGTTTTTTTCTAGATCATTATTTATTTTCAAATAATGACAGTATTAAATTAATAATTAGACTTACCCTGAGGTTCTGATTTCATTTTAAGTCTCACCACTCCCAGAAGGAGGATGTCTGCAACATCTCTTTCTCTTGGATAACTGCAAAATAGGTAGTGAGAGGCAGGGTTAATCTTCTATTTCTAAGCTTCTGTTTTCATTAAGTTATACTGATGTGCCTTCTGAGTTCAGAAGGATGGCTAACCAAGGGAAGAAGGTCCTGTATTCAGTTTGCTCCAGGTAAATTTAAGTTGCTCGTGGTAGCTATCGGAAAGTGAAAATGGCAGAAATCCAGCTAAAAATGGGAGGAAAGAAATTTCTGGCAGATGAACACATCAAAAAGTTAATCCATTCAAAATATCCTGCTGAATGTCCAGTCCACCATGCAAGAATAGGGCACAGGTCCAGCATTTCTGAGTGGCTATACTGAATATATGATCCAAATTTAATTTTCGTTTTTGAAATTGAAATTACTTCTGTCAATCAGCATGCAGTGGTGAATTAGACTCCAAGAGTTTGAAAGACAGAAATGTGATAGCAGCTCAAGGATGGGCAGACACTGTTATCGAGAGTGTTTTCCAGTGCCTGAAGAATCTGGAGTGGATAAAATGCTGCTACTAAGCTGAGATATAGTATCCAAAAACCACTTCCTTGGGCAATTGAGAATGGAAGGCATCTTTTAGCAGTCATGAAATCAAATAAAGGGGGGCAGAAGGTGAGCTTAACAGGATGTAGCATAGGAACCAATCTAAAAGTGGTGAGGATCTCAGAATGAGGTCAAAAAGTACTTAACAGAGGGTAAAAGAAGGTCATAGACATGAAAAAAAAAAGACCTGATAAGTAAATGTCTTAGCTAGAATATAGATTAGTCTAATTAAAGCAAGTTCTTGCAAATGAGAGCATGGAGAAGTAATATTTTAGGGTATTTTGTGAGAAAATGTAACTTAAATTTCATGGGGCAACAATACCTATGGCTATCTAATAATAAGCATTTTAATATGAGAGTTCTCATATTAAATGTCATCCTCCGTAGAGCAGGATCAATGTTTATGAGCAGTAAAATTAAGTAGCATTTTCTACAGTATATATATAAGAAGAACTTAAATATGCCTTAGTCTCATGTATGGTGTGAATCTTTCTGGAAAACTTAAGTTTTCCCGAACTTGAGCAATTAATAAATTCTCAGAATGCTGAAAATCTCTTGGAGTTACTGTTCAGAGTAACTCAATACATTGATCACATATCCATTTTTTTTTTACAAGATGTCAGCAACACTGCAGAGAGCAGCTGGGCGTGAAACCAGATATGTAAGTACTTTTACAATTGCTCTATATTTTGCATGCAGAAATTCTTACTTTTTCTGCTCCTAAATAATACTGGGTGAGTCTGAAAGAGCATCTACTTGTGACATCAGGTGTTGACTAACACAGACAAGTGTGTATATAACAGTGCTGGCATTTGAGACTTGAGGTGTCTTCCCACTGTAGTAAATCCACCATGGCTGGAATCTCTTCGCTGCTGTGTCTGTTGTTAATTTTACCTGTATGAATATGATGTTAAAATTAATTTCCTCACACACTTTGTTGTTATTTCCTTCAAGCATGGGGTAAGAGTTCAGCTGTTTGGTAAACAGACTGTTTGTTATGGGTGCTGAAGGGTGCATTTCTTTGGACTCAGCCTGCACTGTAGGGGACTTGCTTTGGTAGAATTCCTTTAGTTCTTGCTTATCCTTCAGAATTTGGGGTTGATCCAAATTTTTCTTTCCAAGGTACGGAGCTGGCTGAAAACCCACAGTTTAGACGAATAGAAGCTGTTTTGTTGCGTACACACACATTCCAACATATGATGAAAATATCTGTATTGAGTAATTTGTCCAATTATTGAAATATTAAACTCAGTAAACATTTTAATTCTTTCTAGCATACACAGTTACTGCAGGTTCCACATTTTACTTGCAACTCATCTAGTCATGTGGTGAGAAGTCTCAGCTTACTATTCATCATTCAGCATTTCTATTGAACCTCAAATCAAAGCAGTGCTGGCAAACCAATAGAAGTCTCCCA
The DNA here is from genome assembly GCA_013397975.1 of Machaerirhynchus nigripectus. Lineage (NCBI taxonomy): Eukaryota > Metazoa > Chordata > Aves > Passeriformes > Dicruridae > Machaerirhynchus > Machaerirhynchus nigripectus. The sequence continues at coordinate 493,317 of VZRQ01010869.1, forward strand.
GCTTCATGCCAGCACAATGCTTGACTGATCAATTCTATTTTGCTTCCTGAATGTGGCAGTATGCATATTTTATTGCATACTGTGATTTTTGCTTGACAGATTGTGCTGGCTCATACTAATTAGGAAGTATATCAGAAGAGAGCTTTTTAATTAAATGAAAGAGTGTACTTCAGAGGTAGAATTTGAGAACAGAGTGTATTTGGTAACACTGCAGAGCAGATCTCCAGCTCCCAAAACTGGGGCTAACATATACCATAAATTCAGGCATCCAGCTTAGGGATGCCTAGGGATACAGTCAGTTTCTCTTTGCTGGCATGGAAAATCACCCTTACAAACACTTGTTTTTTCAGCCTCCGTCAGAACTTTCTAGATGAATGAAACAATATTTAAAAATACGTTTAGGAATAACAGAGAGGTTTATTGGTAGGCTAATCTTTCCAATAAATTCTACAAGTGTGTTAAATTTTTTGTGTGTCAGGAGACTGACTGGGGTCTCCAGGCTGGGCTGTGGTACCTGAACTTGATGGCTCCAGGCTCTCCTGTGCTCTGCCATTGCTGTACTCTGCAGCAGTCTCCTGAGGGATGTATCAGGTGTCTAAACCAGCACAGGTGCATCACAGCTCTTTCCCCCTCTCTTGCTCTGCTTCCTTATAAAAAGGCTATTTCTGCCCCCGTTAATAATCCAGGACCTGGTTTGTCCTCTGGCTCTTAGGGAAAGGGCACACAGGAGTGGTTTCCCATAGAGTTGCTTTTTGTATTTACAATGTCTAATATTGGGATGCTTGTCAAAATGTTGCTTTGAGGTAATTTTTGGTTAAAAGAGGAGCTTGAATTTGTTTATGAGTAATGCTAAAGTATTATTTATAACTACCACATATAAAGGTATGTGTATGCACACATGGTAATATTGCTAATTACTTCAATATGTTATATAGAGTAGTAGATTGTACAAGTATGTTGGAATAGCCTGCCATTTAACAATCAAAATGTTATAGATTTGCTTTGGCCTCAGCTGCCTTTTATCTTCTCATGCACTTCAGAACCTTTTAAGGATGTGATTGTACAAATTGCAAGGGAGTGTATAAAAATAAGAAAACTAACTTCAGTTTATACCTGCTGACCACTAAGCAGTACAGTTGTAATTCAACAACTTTTAAAACTGTATGGTTTTTGATATGATCCCATTCATCATTGAATAATAATGCATCTCCTTTGGCTTTAGGGATGATACCGCTGATTTTTAATAACAATATAATGATTCTCTAGATAGGAATTTCTCATGATTAACTGGAAAAATGAATGTCCATATTATTGACATGTATGCTTAAGTAGGATTGTTCTAGTTCTCTTACTGCAAAGTTAAAAAAAGCTGAGAAGGTACTCAACCCAGTACTATTTATAATGTTAATAACATTGATGCTGTAAATTAACAGACAATGGTAGGTTCAGAAAAATAAGATTTAAAATTCAAGATTAGATCAAGATGAAAGAGGGAAATTTTGTTGCACTCTGAAAAAAGAATCCCTAAAATCTTAACAGGTATTTGATTATATCTAGAAATAAACTGGAAAAGAGAATATTTTATATTCTGTCATATCACTGCATCTGTGGGAAAAGCTTCCATAGCTAAGCTAAGCCTAGTGCTGTACCTGGATTTTTTTCTGTTATCATTATAATCACAAAGATATTGCATATAATACTGTATATATTCATCTTTTTGCAGGCCAACCTTTACAAATCGGTGCCTATAGTAACTGAGAGTCAGCTGGTATGTATAGCACAGCTGTAATACACTGGTTTTCAAAATTTGCACAAGCACAAAAGTTTATTAATTATTATTTGCTTTCTTAGTCCTTTGAAAAAAACTGCTGTCAATATCCTTTTACAGAACTGCATTGCTTCTACAGAGCTGTATTGCTTTTTTTTCTGTGCTGAATACACACCTGTTTAAGTAGCCATAAATCCTGGCACTACTTGTAAACCCATGGGCCAAATGCTAAACTACAGAGTCACGCTGAATCTTGAGGTGTATGACAGCAGTGAAGTCTGCTGCTGGTTCTTGGAATCTTTTCATATTCCACATCTACAGTTTTGTTTAAATGCAAGAAGACTGTAGCATCTATTATCTTCTTGCACTCAGTTTTACATCAAAGCTGCTTTAACTAGTGAAAAGTAAGGGTAAGATCAATCAGAAAGATTATATATCAGATGTTCATTTTAGCCCTGATCACAATTTCATCTTGTTGGAGCCAGACTTCCTGAAGAGTCAGAAGAAAAATCATGGAGCCTGCCCAAGTGACAGTGACCACTAGTGAATGCTTAGGGAAAAAAGGAGATGCGGATGAAAATTCTTTCCCTTGTATTTCAACTAATGGAATCTTACGGATTTCCTCAATCAATTTCTTCTGCCTAGCAATCTGACTTTGTCTTCTTTCATGACTTTTTCCAGTCACTTTTTGAATTTTGTTATATTTTGGTCTTGATAACATTCTCTATCAATAGGCTTTACTTTTTAATTATGCATGGGGCAAAATAGTACTTTATTTCTTTGTTTTAAACCTGTGACTTGACCTCAGTTCTTGTACTGAGAGTAAATATTTTTTCTTCACTTTCTAGAATAACATCAGTTATTTTCTAGGTATTAAGAATAATACACTACCAGTCATCTCTGTTTCATGGAGAAAATTAAAAATTGCTTGGTCACTCTTTGAAAAATATGGATACTGTCCCACATCATTGATGATCCTTCTTGCCCTTTTCTGTATCTTTGTCAGGTTTTTGTTTTTGAGATTGAGAGACTAAAACCATAAACTGCTCTTGTATAGCTCTGAATACAGAACTTTCAATTTACACGAGGATGTGATAAGGTCCTTTATTGCTATTTCTATTCCTTTTTAAACAATTTATAGTACTTTATTTAGTTCTTCTAACTTGTATTGATCAGCAAGCCAATGTTTGCACAGAACTGTACACAATAAAGCAAAGATATATTTCCTGAGTAGTGAGAGTTGGTTTCTCAGCTGATTAGTTCATTGGTGCACAAGCATGAGCAAATTTAGGATGTAGTTAAATTTTTTGCTGTGAAATGTATCAGTGCTGAATTCAGTTATGTTTCACCTGCCTTTTATCATTCCTTCACTCAGTATTGTAAGATCTCTCTTTAACTCTTGGCAGTGACATTTTGTTTTTGCTCCCCTAATCAGTATTACCAGCAAACTTTGTCACCTTACCAGACACTCTGTTCTAGCTGATGTGCATCCATAATTCAAAGCCCAGATTCCCAAGCAGATCTCTGAGGAACTCTGTTTGTGACTAGTTTCAACCCTGCTGCTGTGGACAGGGACACCTTTCACTAGACCACGTTGCTCAGAGACACATCCAACATGACCAGGGTTAGGTCATCCACAACTTCTCTGGGCAACCTGTTCCAGTGCCTCACCACTCTCACAGTAAAGAATTTCTTCCTAATACCAAATCTAAACCTACTCTCTTCCAGTTTCAAGCAAATTCCCCTTGTTCTGTCACTGATGGAATGGGTTTGCAACTGGGACCTGACCCACCAGTTTCAGCAAGATCTCAGGGGCAACCAGTGTCATAATAACAGGGGAGAAAATTAGAGGTGAACATGCCCATACATCGGCCAGTGTTCAGTCTTCTGACTTTTCAGATATCATGCAAGGCTTATTTTCATGTGAAATACCTTCTGTTCCTGAAGGAGGGTGGCTGTGTCCATACTGCCTATAGAGAGGCACCCTGCCTCAGCCTATAGCTTATTTCTAATTGTGCACTTGCTGACCTGGGCCAAAACCATGCCAGAGAACACCCTGGCACTGGGTCAGTATCACTGATTATGGGTCAGCTCTGGAACTTGTGCCTTGGCCCTGTGTAATTTGCTGCAAGTTCTGTACACATACAATGGCAGCCCAGAGCTACCATAACAGCCTTTACCATTTTTTGATGTTGTTGTAGGAAGACCAACAGTTTCCTCGGCAAAACTTAGTTTTAGATTGTTTCTCAGCATGTCAGCTGTGACATCTGCCACCAAAGAAAGAGTTCAAGTTCTTAGTTTTGGATCAAAGATTTTATATAGCTTGTCAGAGTGCTAATAAAGTGTTTAGAATTCTGGTAGCTGGCTGATATCTGTCACTCTGTTAGCAGAGTCAGACATAAACATATGACTCAGTCAGCACTTGAGTACACGATGTTGTTTAGAAAATGCTTCCCTAAGAGCATTTCTACAGCAGGCTTTTGAAAGAGGTTTCGTACAAAAGGAGAATAGCTTATCCTTGATGATTTCAGGTACCACAATGGGCTTTTAATTGCATGGTTACATGGCTTAGAGGAGTGCTAGAAGGCCACAGGTCCTTTGTCTGCATAATGATGACTTGATAACAACTGTACCTTTGTTTTTAGATTTATATTTACCTTTCTGTTGAAAGCCAGTTTACAGATGCTTTTCAGAAATATTGATAGAAAAATAAGTATTTTTTGGTGAATCCTAAAAAGATATAGTAATGAACTACAAATTAATTGAGCACTGCATCTTTCAAAAAGTTGATCTTTGTAATGAAAATGTTTTTGATGCAGCTTGACAGTTACTACTCTTAAAAAAAAATTAGTATCAGTTCACAGCTGATTTTTCACTTTCAGTTGAATATTTTTATTTGATGAGACAAATGAAAGGGCCCAGCCTATGGAGAGGAGGGAGAGGATAAAACACAAATCCAAGGGAAGATATTTTGCTCCCTGGGCGTTGCTCTTCCCAGGTGCGTTGTGCTCCTGCCTGCCTCTGCTGCCTTCACCTCAGACCCTGGGCTCTGCTCTGTCCTTTCCCAGGGCAGAAGCAGAGCACAAAACACCCTCTGCGCCCTCCCTTCCAATGGAGACCCCGCTTGCCCTGTCCTTGCTGGATGCCTGCAGATCTTCTTTTAAGGTGATCCATGACTCAGTTTACACGCTACGTCCAGCAATCTTAGCTGCATTGTTTTAAGCTTACTTTTGTAGTAAGCTTCTCTTCTTCCCAGACTGACTGCTGAAGTGCATTGCTCTTATAAACAGACAGCATGGCGTTATTAGGTATACATATTTATTTTATAAATAAATCTAATAGTGAATCAAGTCTCTTCTCTGCATTTTTATACCCAGCTGGATACTGAGAATGGGAAGCTGTGACAAAACCTATTCCTCCGTCCCAGCTGGGCAAGCTGCCCCTCTGTGCTGCAACCACAGAAGGAACTCAGCAGCAGTCCTGTTGTTACCTATATAAGTTGTGACAAAGACACTCATTTCCTATGGGTTAGTTGTAACAAGAAGAGAATACAACCGACTCATTTAAAAGTTTAAATTCAATCACAGACCTTTGAACACTTGACTACTAAAATTCCAGTGAGGAAGTATACTTTTTCTTCCTTTTTTATGGCTCACTGAACAAGTCCATTTTAAAATTACCCCTTAGCCTACATTTACAATTTATGCCACAATCCATCTTGTCAGATTTTACTGTAAGAATTAAAAAAAAATCACAGATATACTAAACTGAGAAGTTAATACTCAATTTTTTTGGTTGACTGCTTGCTAACCAAGGATTTTTTTCTTGATCAAATAATCCAGTTTGTCTGAAATGATGGGTATCACATATCCACACTGATCAGTTTCTCTAAAATTGTACTTTTCCAGCTGAACACTTAAAGATTCTGTCACTCTGCTACTGAGGTGAATGGCTCTGGTGCTGGCATGATTGGCAGTGGAGTTCTCCAGTGCCATGCACAGAGGGGCTTCCCAAGCTGGGGGAACCTCAGAGGGAGGTGGAGTGAAAAACTGGTTGGATGGCCAGGCTGGGAGAGTGGAGTTGAATGGAGCTAAATCTGGGTGGTGGCCGGTCACCAGTGATGCTCCCCAAGACTCAGTATTGAAGCCCGTTCTGCTTAGTATCTTTATTGATGATCTGTATGAGAGGATTTAATGCACCCTCAGCCAGTTTGCAAGTTGAGTGTTGACCTTTGGGTAGGAAAGTTCTATGCAGAGGGATCTGCACAGGCTGGATTGGTGGGCTGAGGCCAATTGTGTGAGGTTCCACAAAGTCAAGCGCTGGGTCCTGCACTTGGGTCACAACAACCCCAGGCAGAGATACAGGCTGGGGGAGGAGTGGCTGGAAAGCTGCCCAGTGGGAAAGGACCTGGGGGTGCTGGTCAGCAGCAGCTGAACATGAACCAGTGTATGCCCAGGTGGCCAGGAAGGCCAGTGGCATCATGGCCACTGCTGTATCATTTTCAGGGCCCCTCACTACAAGAAGGACATTGAGGGGCTGGAGTGAGTACAGAGAAAGGCAACGGAGCTGGTGAAGGGGCTAAGGCTGTTTATCCAGGAGAAAAGGAAGGTCAGGGGAGACCTTATCACTCTCTACAAGTGCCCGAAAGGAGGTTGAAGTGAGGTAGTGATAGGACAAGAGGAAATGGCCTCAAGTTGTGTCAGGGAAGGTTTATACTGAACGTTAAGAAAAATTTCTTCAGGCTGCCCAGGGAAGTGGTTGAATCACCATCCATGGAGGTATTTAAAAGATATGTAGATGTGGCTCTTAACGATATAATTTACTGGTGGACTTGGCAGTAGTAGGTCAACGGTGGGACTCGATTATCTTAAAGGCCTTTTCCAATCTAAACAGTTCTATTTTACATTTGTATCATTTACAGTACCTGAAACTGATAGTGTGTCTCCACTTTTGGTACTCTGTCTTAAAATTTACACTCACTGAACGTAACACTCTGCAGGTATTTAAAAGATGCGGAGATGGATGCTCAGGCACATGGTTTAGTTGTGAACCTGGCAGTATTAGGTTTGTGGTTGGACTCAATGATTGTAAGGGTCTTTTCCAACCTATGTGATTCAGTGACTCTACGACTCTATAAAATCCAGCATGAAATCACTGGTATTATTCCCCAGAAAGATTTTTCTTAACATGCTTCTGCCTGGGTGTAAGTAAACAGCATCACGGGTTGTCCTTCCTTGTTTCACAGTTACTCTTTTGAGGAGCCCAGTGTGAAAGCAGATGTGTGGCTGTGCATAAAGTGTGACTTGAACTTATCAAGATGCAGCTGAACAGCCAGGAAAAAAAACAGCCAGGAAAACCCACAAACCATGGTCTGACAGCTCGGTAGCTATTTTTTGTCAGTAACAAACACATGACAATGATGAAGTTCTGTGCCTAAAAGCAACTCTTGCCACTTTTGTCCACAATCTGTATTAGAAGTATCCCAGGCAGCATGACACCTGAATAATTTTGGTGGTGAAATATGTCATTAATAAAATTTTAGAAAACATAGTCACTACAGCCCCACTGCCACTGACTTGTCTAACAAATATTCTGTAAATTGTAAAGTATTTTATGTTATTTTTCTTCCGTCTCTTTTCTCCTGGGTGTGCTATGGGTCAAGACAAAACCTGGTGTCATTCGTCCCGTGCTGGTGAAAGGAAAGAGTGCACAGCAAAAGGATGAGCCCTATCAACCCAATCCTTTTAAAAAGTACCTTGAAGAAATCAGTGATCAAAATATTGAGCAGGTGAGTAGCTCTCACTCTGAAGGATTTGGTAGCCTCTGCTAGTTTCCTTAAAGATGAAGGAATAAACATAGATCCTTATTTTGTCCTGGTCTCTTCTTTTTTTTGCAAAATTAGATAACTCCCCAAGGGGCACCTGTCTCCTAAAGGAAAGTCTTCAAGCTGAGATGAGCAGCTGGGCTTTCTACAGGGCCTTTTTTTTTTGGTGATGTGAAAACCAGTATGTTGAGGAGAGGACCTTTTTATGACAGCTGTAAGAAACATTGTAAAAGAGAGGGTTGAAATCCTGTGCTTCCCTGTCAAAGAGATGTCTAAATCACACCTACTAGAAAGTGCTTCCTTCATCTGGGGCCCAGACCTGAATCCTCTCTGAAGAGAAAAGACAGCAAGGACTGGGCAAGGTTCACGCTTTCCTCTCTGAGGGAGACTGCAGAGGAGCCCCAGTGTGTTTCTGTGTCACTTCCAGTGCATAGCTCCCCCAGGTCCATACCCCTCCCAGGTCTATATCCGTGTCCCTCCACAGACTGAGGGCACACTTCTACCACATGTGATGGGCATTAATGGGCAGCCCTGGGGTAGCAAAGATACTGTCTTCTCCCACAGCCCTCTGCACGAAGCCACAGGATCACTGCAAAAACACATCTTGAACTTTGCTGACATGTTTGAGGCATTATCTCAGAGCAAATCCAGATAAATGGCTGTGACAGCCTTTTCCATTGTGTTTGTGTTCGTGTGCATTACTGGGAAATAAACCTTAAGTATGATACACAAACTGAATGCCCCTGTAGGAGTTTGTTATTAACCTATCCAGTATGTTCTGAATCTTCCATCTGGAGGGAAGTAAAATGAAGCCAAATAGTCCTCTTGTCAGACACGATGTGAATAAAATACCTTACTAATTGAATTTCTCTTACTCCTATGCCTCTCTAGTCACATTAGAGATTTTAGCAATGGCAGCCCTCTCTTCTTTCTTTTAAAACAGAATTTAATTAAGATTTTAATTTTAGCTCTTTCCATTCTTCTCCATAGTTCTGATTGGATGTAGAAAAATCCAATAATTTCTCAAGAGTACTGCAGCAGTACAGAGGAAAATAACTGTGGTATGAGTGGGTTTCAGCAACACATACGGGTGGCATCAGGTTTTTATAGGATGCAGAGTTTATATAAATGGTAAGAAAAAAGGAATAAAATTAGCGATTTACAATTTGACTTTGAACTTCTGAGGTTGACAGTGAATATTTGAGTTCAGTGACTACAGGTGACTTGATAGCGAGTTATTCATGCTTTAACTTACTGAAAACCTGATGCCCAGGTACTGTGCTGCCATTTCCCTGGGATGAAAGAGCAGGAGAGTTATCTGGAGCTGTTGCTAGAGAGCTTCTGCCCTAGGCCACCTCGGCAGAGCCTTCCTGCAAAGGCAGGGGCAGCTCAGACCTCCCTTTCATCAGGGCTGGACACTGATTATGCTGGCTATAGTTTTACTGATGAAAAAATTATGTAATCACCAGACTTCATCTTTTCAGGCAAATACAAACCTGGGGTTATTGCCAGAGTTTGAAGCATTATGACATTTGAAGCTAACTGTGAAAACCAACCAACTTGCACTTTATAAATTACTTGTGGCACATATTACTGAAATACTGACAGCATAGTAAGTCCAATGTTGTTGTTACAACAAAAGGCAAAATTTTTTTATATAAAAGCTACACATTAAAATGAACAAAAAAAATACTGCACTGTCTTTAATAGATGGAAAAGTTAATTTCACAATTAATAGGTTCAGTTTTGCTCCCTTTATTTAAAGAAATTATGTTGTACTGATAAATTGGTATTTTTGTCCTAAGCTATGTAGTATTACAAGTTGCTGTAAAATACTTGTTATTTTAGAAGATCTCTGTTAAGACTTCTTTGTTCTGACAAAGGAAGTACTCTGACTTGTATTCAGATGGATTCACTTGACAGTAACTGGTTTTGTTTTGTGTGAGAAATGGCTATATGGTTCTACTGGTGGTCTCATAGAACAATTAGTAGTACAATATTATGTGGATCTAGGGAAAGCACTAAAGTGCTGAACAAGACAGCATATGCTCTTTATTTCACCTCCTGCCTCCCAGAGTAGGTTCATGGTGCTGATATTGTATCCCTTGTGGGTGGAGGAGACTTGGATGCCCAAGCGAGAATGTTCACAATCTTATAGCATCTGTGAAACTTTTCTGAGGGGTTTTAGTGCCTGTTGGAGGGCTGCAGCACTGACTGTGCAACTGGGCTTGGTGCCAAGACAGCAGCTTGAAAATTGCGCTGGTTGTCTCTAACCATGGGCTTTTTATCCTGTAAAGACTGAAGATGCATTCTCCCCTTTCACCTGCTCTCAGTAAAAGCACTGTTGGCTGCATGGTGGCTGAATTCCAAATCAATATTCCTATCAATATTCCCCCCAAATCAGGTAAATTTACTGCTTTCATGGGATATAAGAGCTGGAAATTTAAACTAGGAGACTGGGAGCTAGGCATTCTGCTCCCTGTGGAAGAGCTGGTGCTAATGCACTAGTCCTCAGATAAGAACTTAGCAGGCATTGACTGTGGCTGTGGGCAAAAGTGCTCATACTGTTGCCGATTTTCCCTGTTTTTCTTTGAAGATTTTCCTGGTCATGCTGGGAGGTTCAGCTCTGTTTCTGTTCTCTCCCTCTCTCTGAGTTTTCTTTTCCTTTCTTTCTAATTCTGTTGCCAACAACAACCTCTCTAGGTAACGTTGCTGCCTCTCCTTCACGTAGCCCATCTTGAAAGGACAGACCCTTTCAGGCTGCATCTTTGAGGAGGGTAGAGTGCAGATGAGATTCCAGATGGCATCAGCTTTATTAATTTATCTCTTTTGATTTTCCTTAGACCTCTGCAGTAGTTCTCTGCCGTGCCAAACCTCTCAGTGTGACACTGAGCACTGGTGACTATGTGGGTGACATTCAGTTTGAGACATAATGATGCAGCCAGCTGTAAGTGCTGACCTTCAGCTTCACATCCCTCTGTTGAACACACTGTGTTTCCTGCCCACCAGAGAGTAGCTCGTTTGCTTTTCATTTCATTAAGAAATGTCGCTCTGGGGAAAAGTCCATTGCCCTTAAAAATGAATAGCTATTTTTCCTTTAACAGGTAGATGATCTCATGCAGATAATCCAAAGTAATTAATAGAGGAAAAAAAATCTAAATTAGTAAAGATCATCTGGAAAGGATGTAGTTCAGCTCACAGATAACTTTCTTCTTCTGTGTTCTGGGTACATACTGTGTTCTGAGTGTATATAGATTTGCACTCATGGGCCAATAAAATTTATAAACCAAGGAAAAATCCCATTTTATTTTAGCTTTTTTTTTTACATTAGCATATGCTGCTACCTTCTTTTTTTCCCCCTGAGGGCCTATACAACTAGTATTAGTGTTATCTAATGGATATCCACCCTTCAAACACTTTTAATAGACAGAGCATAATATTTCTGGGGTTCCAATCCAACAGTATTAAGTTTCCCACATTTTTAGATGCCTTTACTGGAGACTGTATTTTTCCCATCATGAGAAAGAATTTTTTTCCTCTTAGTACATTTCAGTAGCAGTCCAGGAATTTTGTAAATATGTTCCACTTCCTTCAAAAAAGAACCATGAAATACATTGGAAGTGGATATAACTCGTGAGCAGTGCTGACATGACAGCTTTATGAAGATTTTAATTTGAAACTGGGGAAACAAAATCTTTTTTGGAGGAAGATTAAGCATTTTGTAACATAATTATATGAAATGACTCATGGCAAATCTTAGAGAATTCACGTGCTTGCAAATATTTATTAGCAAGAATGTTCACAGACCCCCTTGTCATTTAAAAAAGAAATTACTTTGGGCAAGGGAAGAAGAAAGATAAGGATGAACTAAAGAGATATTAGCTACACTTGGTGTGAACCTGAGTGACTAGTTTGCCAAGTTTATCATTAATAGAAGCAGGACTGGAGCCTTTGAAGAGGCACGCAGGAGGCAAGGCAGGTGTGAAGTGGCTGCACCACTGCTGGGCTCTGATCTGCTGTTTGCTCATGCTCACTCTTTTGGTGGGTGATGCATTAGCTTCTGCTGGAACTAATCACAGCTCTTGTCACAAATTTTCTGGTTCTTGAACTCAAAGGCACAGCATAGGGCAGTTTCTGGTCTAGACAGCCAGCCAACTGGGTGAGAATCCAGGATGTATTGCGTCAACAGCCTTGACAAAATCTAAGTGCAAGATGTGTGCCAAAACCTGGGTGTGCCTCCTTGACTCTATCCCAAATCTTTTGAAAAGCTCTTTTTAAAAAGGATTTTATCCTTTGGGTGCAAAAAGAGAATATGTATTGGGTGTTCTTAACCAGAAACACTGTTAACTACTGACAACTTACAGCAGCAAAAAATACTGTGTATGTACCTTCACTGATTTAACTCTTAAATGTCTCAAAAGTCTTGTTGGAGTCTTGTTAAAAACCCTGGAGTGCTCCTGCTCATACACAGATGAGGCCTTCTTTTGTGCCTCTCAGACACTGTTTTTACATTGGTTTTGTTCCCAGCCCACCACCTCATTAAATCCCCCCAACATGACCATTTTATCTAAGCACTGGATCCTTCAGGGATTCCCTTTTCTGTCACATGAGCACCAGTTGAGCTGCAGGAGGGAGATGCACTGCACACAGTCGAAGTAGAACTGGTTTAATGGGACATCTGCTGCAGGTTTTTGTGCATGCACTTTCAGGCCGATGAAAATGCTTAGTGTAGATCAATTGTATTGGCATGAAAGTTGAGTGTGGGAGTTTTGGCCTCCGCACAAGTCCAGGTTCTTTATCTCTCTCGCCTCTGGGAAGCTTTACCTTCGAGCCTGAACAGATGAGAAACGCCTGCAGATGTTGTTTCAGGTTGTTTATTTCTTCTTATCTCTAGCTAGCTCTCAGCTCCGGCCGCAAGTCTGATGCCAGCCGTGTCCGAGTGGGAACTGCCCAGTCCTGGGCTGTCCCATCCCTTTTGTACCCTTTCCATGATCCAACCATTCTTCACAACGTATTTATTATTTACTATTTTATACCAATTAATTTGCACCCATTCTAGACACATAATTTCTACCTCTTTTTCATTATATCAATCATTTAGTGCCCCCACCACCAGAGAAGATGGAGGAGAAGGAGGAGAAGAAGAAGAAAGGCAGGGCAATGCCCAAAATCCTCCATCTTAAGTCTTTTATCTTTATTCTAAAAATCCTAAAATCTACCTTTCTACCTTGCAACACACTAAACCACTACTTATTTTAAACTCTCGTGTTTTGCAGTGTTTCTCGCAGTGTTGGTAATTTTTCCCATGGACTAAGATCAAAACCACCTTCATTCTTGGCTTCTAGCCAGGGTCTGGGACCCCCTCGCTGGGGCTCCGGGGCTCCCTGACCTGCCAGGGCTGCCAGAGGCATGCCTGGGATTCCAACAGTTGAGTACCTTTCCTGGTTAACCATCAAGACCTATGAAACACAAAAAGGTGTAAGACAAACACTTTGCTTTCTGCTCAAACTTTTTTTTGCACCCATTAATCTGTTTCTGTTTACTTTTTTTTTCATAGAAGATTGCTCTCCTACACCCTCTGTATCCAACTAAACTGATCCCTGCAACTAAGTCCCCTTTGTGTCCTCCATCCATCTCCCTGACTGTCCAAACCCTAGACCTTTCAACCACTTCTTTTCCATCATGTGTGATGTTCATGAGAATCCTTACAGCCCTTACAGACACAACTCTTTGTACAATAAGGTGAGCATCAAGAGCTTTGTAGGCTGTGATCCTTCTAACTCTAGGCAGAATTCAGCTGAGTCACTAGGATTCAGTGCTGGCAAGTGCTCTGGGAGATGTATCTCAGATGAGCCTGTGTGTCCAACTTCCCTGGAGATATTACAGCTTCTCCTTTCCTTGACACAGCTTGTGTTGGGTCTTGCTTCCTCTAGACCAGCTAGGACAGGCTCCCAACACTCTTCATTCAAACTGTTTCTCCTCTAAAGAAGGAATAATCTATTTCATCCCTCATGCTTAGATTAATTTTAACATTTACCCACACTAAAGTAATGGGGAATTTCTTTTTTTATTGGTGATTGAGTGAAGAGAGGCTAACCTGAGAGAAATACAGACTTTTCCAATGGCTCTGTCATCCTGATGAGCAGTGTCTCTTGCCAGTACAAAGTGAACGACATTATTGCTGACATTTTTTGTCTTCTTTAAAACAGAATTAGAGAAGTTGGACAAAAATCTCTGTAGTCCAAGGTGTGTGGGTAACAGGGCTGGATAATGAGCTTTGTAAGGTGAAAATTTTGTCCTATGCCTTAACTGAAGTCTTTTTGAAGAGCAGGTGGCACAAGGTAGTACCTCAAGAGAGCCCTGCATCAGCTGTGGAAGTTCATAAAAGATGCTGTTTGGAACCTCTCAGGCATCTCTTCCATGTCCTCTTTTTCTAATGCAGAATCTGGCCGCAAATGATCAAACCTTGTTGCCAAGAGAGATTATCCCACTCTGAGATGTACAGCGTACTTTGTTTGGGATGAAGAGGTTAAAACATAGGCATTAGGTGCTGTTGCTTAGGCTATGTCGTGGTTTCCTCTTCAGGGGAAGTACCAGGGTGAAATACGTGTCACTATTCAGGCACACTTGATGGGGAGTCAAGACTGCTTTGGAAAAATGTATCATCTCGGCAGAGAATACATGTTGATCAGCTGTCAGACTCTGAAGAAATACCTGGAAATGCCTTTCTCTCCCCATACTAGAAGCATAATTTATGCTAATAGGCAATGCCAACAGTGTTTGATATCGGCCTCTCCATCCTGTGGGATTTATAAAATTTGCCATTTTACCCACTTATGAGGATGAACTAGAACTAAAACTAAAATCAACCTTCCATTCTGTCTTTGAGACATCCTGACCAAAAGCACCTTTTCCCATCTGAGAGACTGGTTTAAACAGAACAAAAGTTCTGTTTAAATTTTTACTGAACTGGGCTGACATGTTTACTTAGGCAGAAAAAATTTTACAATCAAATATTTTTGACAAGTTTCCTGGTTCACTGAAGGCATTCAAATGAACAAACAAATAGTTCATATGACCACTAAAGCAATTTTTAAAATAATGAAAATGGGTATTTGCCGTTGCTAATGAAAACAATGCTAAAAACTCAGAAATTTGAATAGAAAAGTGAGTAAGTCAGGAAAAATGTGCCTGAAGATAACTCAGTGTAATTTTTTTGGTATATCATGTCAGCTGTTCTTTGGGAAACAGAATAATTAGATGGCAATACTGGGCTATTTTAATACAGACAGAGGTTTTTTCACCCCAAAAGCAAATACTCTTCAGCTAGAATTTTTTAATGCTTCTGTTTTGGTCTATAATATTAATGTTCTTTGATAACCAAAGGAAGACTAATTTTGATTTTGTTTGCATGATCAATATTTAACATTTGAATCAGTATATGCTGATAAAATTCCTAACAATACTTGCCTGTTATTTCCTGTACCGCCCAACTAAAGTTGGCGGTATTAATGTTTTTAGAAAGAAATTATTTAATTTATTGTCATAAATATGTGCAGTAGCAGAAAACATAGCACAGCAGACACAGTAAAAGGTGTTGAAATTTCAGAGTTAGACTCATTCTGTAAACAACATCTTGACAGCATAGGAATTTCTTTCTGTTCTCCACTAAACCTGGCCTATTTTCTCTGTAAATTCCCTGGACTTGCCCCTCTCCACTTCTCATCCCTTAGGATAAGGAATGATATGCAGTGGCTCACTTGCTGTCTCTCCAGCCACCCAGTAAACACGTGGTCAGTGTCCACATGGTCAATCTATGAACGTTATGCTTCTAATTATGTGTTGTGTTCTGCTTCATCTTCCACTAGAGGGCAAAACCTGCTGGTATAAATTCTTATAACCATTCTTGAGATGTTACAAATACAGTATTGAAAAGGGGCAGGAGGTCACAGTGAATGAAGTTATTCTCCACCTGCACTTTTGTTAAAATTACCTGAAACAAGTGTTCCCTCAGAAATGGGAAATGGAAACAACCGAATGATCACCTGTGTCTTACATTAGGGAAACTTCCTAACACCAGGCCCTAAATAGTTTCCTTTGTTGCCTCGGGGTCTAAGATCAGCTGTCTTGATCTGAAATACTTATTGAAAGGGCATTGTGGTGTTGTTTGGGCAGGTTTGACTTGGTGCCAGATTGTTTTTCTGAAGTACCTGAATCTCTATAGATGATGAAATTACACAGATGAAGCTGAAAGATAGATCTGGCAATTTTTGTGGATTATAACTGTTCAAATTGATTAAATCTATAACCTGTGTCCCAAATACTTTCACAATGTGATTTTAAGCTTTGATAGGAGGAGGCAGTGGGAACCAAGGTATTGTGTCTCTCTCCTCACATCTGTGCACAGGCTGCTTCTAAAATAAAAATGTTGCCCATCTAAGTGAGCTGATTCTGTGCCTACTTTCCTTATTATCTCTGTTGGCCTCTCCTTCTCCACCCTATTGCCCAGCCACCAGGTACTACTGCTCTTATTTACATTCCTTGGACTTGAATGATAAATGAGTTAAAAGTTTTATTGTTAAGAAATCTCCCTTTCCTTTTGATTGCAACAAAACAATTCAGGAAAAAGGAATTATATACAAGTATTGCAGTGATGGAGAGCCTGAGGAAACGTTTATCTCTGTGGTTTACTCCAAAGCATGCTTCTGATGGGAATCCCTCCAGCCTTTAAGGGAGAACTGTGTAGGGTGGAAGAGCACAACCCTGCACCTGGAATACTGTGTCCAGTTCTGGTCTTCACAGTGCAAAAAAGATGCAGACAGACTGGTGAGAGTAGAAAGAAGGGCCACAAATATGATCAAAGGACTGAAAAGGAGAACCTGTCCTATGAGGAAAGACTGAAGGAGTTAGGTCTTTTCTTCCTGGAGAAGAGAATGCTCAGGGAGGACCTTCTCACAAGATCCCAGTACTTAAAAAATAGTTACAGAGAGGACAGAGGCTTTCTCTTTACATGGAGCCACATGGAGAAGACAAGGGACAATAGGTTCAACTAGCAGTAGGAGAGATTTCATCTTGTTACACAAAAGATTTTGTTTTAGAGTGAGAGAGACCAATCACTGGAACAACCTCCCTAGGGATGTGGTAGGGTCCCCACCACAGGTGGTTTTTGAGACGTGTTTGGAAAGGGTGCTAGGTAACCTCACCTAGGCTCTCTTTCCCACAAAGGGCTGGAATATCCCACAAAGATATTCCAATCTATGCGGCAAAGGCAGTCTATGATTTACAGGAGGCACAGTCGATGTAGATATCTGTCAGGGCAGGGAGCACTAGATTTTAGAAAACCAGCTGTCATTTTGAAGGAGAAAGGAATGACTTGCCCAAGCAAAGAGGCAAGAAATGAGTGGGTATATCTGCCTCAGCTTCTAAGTCCCTAGTGACTTTCAAACTGCCTTTTCTCTCTGTCAGCAAGGGCTGAATACACAATTTATGAACACCCCTGTGAAAATCTCCCTGTTTGTTAAATATTTAGCAGCACAGTCTTTGAAAATGGATTGGAGGGAACTGCCTTTTTGCAAGAGGTGTGAGAAATGTTAAAAAATTACCCTTTCTGTCTGGTCAGGCATTACTTACAACAGTAGCAGAGGACAAGTTCTCTTTAATGTCCAACTTTGTGCTCAAGCCAGTTAAATTTTTTTCTTGGACCTAAATGGAATTTTCTTGAAATCACTAAATGTAGTCATGCTGAAAGTGTCAGCTTTTCATAATCACTTGCAGGTCTCCAGGCTCAGAGGTAAGCAGAATATTTAAAGGGAATCTTTGTTATTTTCTAAATGAAATCAGTGGTGTTTACTTCATCATCCAATCTCCTACTCATTGGAGTTTGTATTTGATTAATAGTAGCATAGTGGGAATTGACATTCTGTGAATACAGAAGCCTTTCAAGGTTGCCATGGAAAAGCACTTTTCTCCCAGACATCATCGCAGCAGCTTTTATTTTCTAGAAGACAGTTTCTTTCTCTCTTTTGAACTTTGATATTTAAATGTTGCACCTGTGTAGGTGTATTGTGGTTGATCAATCCACTATCTATGATCCAGAAAAATTGCTTTGGTGTAGAAAAAGATATCAGAGGTAAACAAGTTGGTTCATTAGTGCTGTGCTACAAATTGGACCTCCCCATTGGGAAAATATTAATGCTTAATATTGCTGTGTCTTCTTTGTATATTATTTTATGGCATTTATTGAGCTTAATGATTTATTTTAATGATATAATATTTAGATGACATTTCTATCACTTTTAACTTCATTTGATAATGCCTTCAGAAAATGTGTGTAGAGTTCCTGCTCAGCTCATCTGTGAAGAAAGGCATTTCTCTTGAAGTACTTTTTAGAAAGATCATAATTTCCTGAATATAATCAATTGCTTTCTTCAAAGCTATTGAATTAGCAACAGAGCTTGAAGGTATCTTAGGCTCAACAGGAGAGCCAGGAACATGCACTTAATGTAGAGGTGTCTTAAGTCTGGCACCATCTGGAATGAACTTCGCTACACATTTCTCTGGAGACAGCTCTTCCTAAGAAAAAAAAGGAACTGATTACTGTATCACTGCTTTTGGCCTGGGTAGTTAGACAAGTTTGAGAGCCTTTCTGTCCTATTTCCAGTAGGAGAAGCTGTTGATGGTAGGACCCTGTCACTTCTTTGGTGCGCCTTTGTTCATTTGGAAAACACGTGCACAGTGCAATGGGATCAAGCCCCAGCAGGCACTTTCTCTGCTTAGAAACCAAAACGTGCTTCCCAGTGAACACACCCAGGAGGGTTCAAGTTTCCTCTTGGAATATAGTTACAGCCACTTCTGTTTCTTTCTGCCTTTTCCTTTATACAGGCTGTCTCTGCTAGGACAGATTAAATCAGTCTTAAGCACCAGATAAGTCTCTATGTAATAAAAATTCGAGTTCATCCTTATAGCTGGCTTTCAGGGGTGATGGCATCTAGTCTTCTGTGTAGTGGATTTCAGTGAGACTTTTTTTATACAGTAAACACTCCCAAATTTAATAGAAATTCTGGCCCTAGATCTAGGAACTCGCTTCTGAGAACAGAAGCAACCCAGAGGTAAAGGCTGTTATTAACAGCATTAGCAGAAATATGTATATGAGTGAAGAATATCAAACAAGATTTGGCATGTGTGAAACCTGTAGGAGAAACAAAAATTATACTTGTACACTATTTACTGAATATAGTGAAAAAGCAAGGCTTTAAGGAAAAAAGAAAATCATAATTGATGGAAACTATCCCAAAACACCCAGATCTATATAGAAATTTACATCTTAGGCCTCACAGAACACAGATGTTTCCATGTAATTTCCCACTGCTTTTTTAGATTTTAAAAAATACTACTCAGGTATCAAGAAAAAGTAAACAGCTTATAAACCTTTGGAAACTTCATATTTTAAAGGGCAAATTAGAGTTTGCTAAACTTAATACAAGTATTTGTATAATGTATACTCTGAAATATGGTCTTAATTCACTCCAATTTTAATTCTGTTAGACAAAAACATAAAATATAACTAGTTCTGGTGAAATTCCAAGGTTGTACTCAGAGCTTGAATTCAAGAAGTCAGTATTTACTGATTGACAGATATGTTGTGAACTAGCTTTCTCTTTTTCTCAGTTAAATACTAGCTATAATTTTAGTAGTCGTATTATGGGCAGAATACAATCTTAATGCAATTTTTTATATAATATGTGGCAATTACAGATATGCACTCTTGAAGATTCATTCAGAGTTTCTGGTTTGGATTTAAAGTAGCTAAGGTAAAAGATCTCTCTTGAATCTGAAGCTTGCTCAGAAAACAGGGCTTTTTCAATTTTGCAGGTAATCTGGTAAGAAAATATGAGGGGGAAATGCAGCTCTGAAAATTAAATCCAGTTCATTTCACAGTGTCACCTGGAAAGCAGTTAGAGTTCTTTGGATGTTTTCATTCAATGAGAAATGAACACCTTCCTTGGGCCAGGAAGCATCATCAATTGTAAGCAATGACTCAGTTTCCATGAGTCCATAAATAGTTTACAGTCAATACTCTGAGGGAAATTTCAAATACTTGTGTTGTTGGAAACGATGACATTTTCTTTCCAATACAGATGAAATTCTGAAAACATTTACATTCTCCAGAAACCAATATGCATCCTTTGGGTTACATGAACTAACTCAAAGCAGATCATTCTAATCCATGTGATTAGAAGAGGTTTGTCTCTGCTGCCTTACCCTATGGATGTGTAGGTTGTGGTTCTCATGCCTCAAGTCTTCATTATGGTTCTGAAATCCTTGCTGGCCACTAATCACCCCGTAATCACCAATAGTGAAATGAGCTCTGCAAGGAACTGCAGAGCTTCATTAGCCCACAGCAGAAAATAGAGGCTCTTAACATGACTGCCACAATGTGGATAGTGAAATGCATTTTAATATTTTATGGAAGTGATCCAAAATGTAACATCCAAGACAGACAACACAGTATTGTAGTTACAGACGGGCTTTCTTGCAATTGAATACTTCATTTTAATTTTCTAAATTAGTAGCAAAAATTTTCAAGAGAAATCAAAATATTTTGCAGAAAGCTACATTATTTTTGTCACTAGTATTTTTCATTGAAAAATAATTTTGGCAGAAAATTCTCAGTCAAATCCATCACAGATTGGCCCTGCACTTGAAATTAGACTTGATCTGGGAAAAAGCAGCCCAAGGAAAATGAATGCACTGCTGGGCTTGCATGCATCTCCCTCCCACTCCACTTATAGATAAGGAATCCTTACTGCAAAACCCTGTAACTCCTCCAGCCTCTGGTATTCTCTAGAGTTGGGTTGCCCAGAGAAGCTGTGGATGGCCCATCCCTGTAAGTGTTCAAGGCTGGGTTGGATGGGGGTTCGAGCAAGCTGGTTTAGTGGAAGCTGTCTCTGCCCACGGCAAAGGCATTGGAAATAGGTGATTTTTAAGGTCCCTTCCAGCCCAAACCTTTCTATGGTTCTATGATTCATTCTATTTAAATTAAATCTCAGTCTCCCCACATTCTGGTGTCCTCCAGGCCTGTGTCTGGTAAGGACCTGTCAGGAAACCACGTTTGCATGAGAGTTGTTTCTTTTTTGCAGGTGTTTATCAGTACCTTTTAAGAGTTTTGAAATCTTCAAAATAAAAATGCACAGCTACAGTAGTATATGATAAGGATTTCCAAGTCTGCCAGGATGTTTTACCACATAAGTCTGAAGGCATATTCTAAATCTGTATTGTGATCACTATTTCTACTTTACTTTTCCTTGCCATAGAGGTACAAGATGCAAAAGGATTCGGTTCAGCAAAATGATTCAGATGCAAAAGGATTCGGTGCTTAACAACTGAATCTTTGAAATAGATTTTATACTATGCCATTTCAAAGAGGCTAGAGATATTATAAATTGCCCCTTTACATTATATTATTTTCTTTCCCCTTAGTTGAAAGTAGTCCTTGCTCTGCTGCTGCAGGTGTTTCACCATTTGTTGGTACTGAGTATTTCATGTTCATTATCACTCAGATAAAGTGGAGAGACACAAAACTGTTTTACAAAAATGTTAGCTTGTTGTGCATGTTTAAATAAATGTTTTTAGTCTTTGAGAAATCTGTCATTTTTTCCTATTGTGAAGGCATGTATCTATGTTTAATAAGGGTCTAGAGTACCTAATTTATTTTCAAAGGTGATTAAAGACTTGACAGAGTAGTGTAAATGTGAATGTTCTCTGATAACTATAGTTGAAATATTCTTATTTCTTATGTATGTTATCTCTCACTGGTTCCAGTTTTAAACCGGTGCCTCAATTAGCAAATGTTACAGACCCTCTGGAGAGCGACCTAGATTTATGAAAAACGTCCTACACTGAGAACAATTCAGAACGCTTTATATTAGTTCAGAGGCAGCTGTGATTCATAGCACAATAAAGGTCAACTGACCTTTTAAAGGCAAATATGTCTCGCTGATTACAGAATTAAATGAGCAAAGGTCTAATGAAGATACTGTATAACCACCTCTTTCCAAGCCTTGTCTAAGTCTGTAAGAGGTTATTTTGGGCAGGTATATAATTTCTCTTTGAAGTTACATGCTGCTAATACTTACATACTGTAAAGATACTCTGTTCTCCTCAGTACAATTTTGCAGCCACAAATGCAGATTTGTCGAGTTTGCTCCTCCACTGCTTCCACATTATTTCTTAGAAATAAAAAGGAAAAATGTCACATTACGAGAAATCTGAGTAACGTCTGGAAAAGTTAAATATTATTGATTAACCTTGTAAGGGTAATGCAGAATTTTTTAGCTGTCAAAGGAAACAAGAGTAGAAATTGTAAAACAATATTCATCTCCCATCATCAGCAGACATAATCATTTCACATTTTCATAGGAGGTAGGGCTTCTTGCCAGCTGCTTTGACCTGAAGATGAAAGAATGCCAGTGACAGAATTGGATGAGGCCTTACTGAGACTACACACCCATAAAAAGTACAAAGTCCTTGCTGCATTTGCACCTCAGATCTGGCGGACACAAGCATGTTTCTATATGACTCTGAGGGGTGATAGTCACACAATGTCT
The DNA here is from genome assembly GCA_013397975.1 of Machaerirhynchus nigripectus. Taxonomy (NCBI): domain Eukaryota; kingdom Metazoa; phylum Chordata; class Aves; order Passeriformes; family Dicruridae; genus Machaerirhynchus; species Machaerirhynchus nigripectus. Next base: position 515,515 of record VZRQ01010869.1, read on the forward strand.
AGTAAGAAAGGGTTAATCCAGCCTCGTTCTGCCTACTTCATATTCTGGTACTTTTAAGTTGTCTGTGTGGTGTGCATTCAAGGACACCAAAAGTCATAAAATCAGGAAGGAAAGAATAAGACTCTATAGCCTCCTGGTTAAACTCAGGACAGGTATGGGACATTTTCTACAGCAAGGCAGACACATTTTGGTTTGCAGTGACACTTGATGGAAATAACACAGATAATAGGCCTCCAGTTCTTTAGGATGAAGTCACCCAGCCAAGGCATTTGTTTCACTGCAGCTGGCAGAGGCAGAATTGTATGATTCCAGGGAAGAACCCAACACCTTCCTTTCGGGGACCTGCAAGACTAAGTGTTATTTCAGCAGAAAAGGGGTTCAGCACTAGGCTTATGTGTTCCATATTCACTAAAGTACTACTTAAAGTTCTTTATAAATGACTTCCTTAAGTCTAGACCCACATGCCTAGTAGAATGTATAGACTCTTCTATGATAACTTCAAGGGTTTTAGGTCAGAGAAGCCTTGTGGAAACAGAGAGAACTGTATATTGTTAAATAACTTCTTTTCTTCATTATTAATTAATGAATTCCTTACCTTCTTTCAATTAAACTTCTCCAAAATAATCAATATTAAGTGTCTGTTCAGAAAATAGAAGTAATTTCCCTCGCTATGGAGACTGTCACAGTTTGGCTCTTTAGTTTGAAAAGAGGGTGCTATCAAAGTAAGGGAAGCAAATATATTTCTTGCACAAAAAAAAGGTAATTACTTTTGTCAGGTCCAAGGAGGGACTTGAGACCTCATATTCAAGAAAGAGGGTAAGGCAGAATCATGACTTGGAGGGGCATTTCAGGTTAACAGGGCAGGCAATGAATACCTGGCAAGAAAGGCCAAGATGAGGTAACACAATAGAAGTGCATTTTTCATTGACTTGCTCTCTGTGCAATTTGAGCAAAAGAGCTGTTGCATTCTCAGACCACGGCCTGACCAGGGAACTTTTCTTTCTTGTGAGCAGTGGACAATTCTTCTTAGAGGACTTAGCTGTACCTCAGAAAGTGAACAGAATATGAACAATTCTTTCCTCCTTGTCTTTGTGGTTGACAGACGTGCCACATTCTGATGAGGCAATGAATATCTCAACTCTAGGGTTTATTTCAATGGAACGCACTTGCCAAGATACCACAGGTGTTGCTAGAACTTTGTACCTGTGTATCATCAAGGATTGCCCAGCCTTGGTAATCATGGGATGTTGGGTTTGGAAACAGGACTTCTGTCTCCCATGCAGACCATCAAACACCTCCTGTGTGTGCTGCAGCAGGGGGTGGTGTGAGGTCTGGGGATGCCTTGGCAGCTGCCTGATTGACATTGGGAGCCACATGAGTATCAGAGGGAAGGATGTTGCTACTGAGAGAGTCTAGGCACCTTACCTCTTCCTTACCCTTCTTTTGCCTTAATTTATTCCTCTGTAAAAATCTATTGAATAAATAAATAAACTTGTTGCCTAAAGTTATTCCCTTGCCTTTACATTTTTGGGAATAATAATAATGAAAAAAGAAGTTAAATGGTTCAAAGATTCTGTTGTTGCTAAAGTAGATTTCTTCCTCCCTGGAAAGGAATAAGGGCAAATTTACAAAGGAAGAGAGAAATACATAGCACATCCATAAAGTAATTGCAGAAAATTAGAGTATTTTCCACTTCAGTATATTTTTTGTGTACAGGGCCAGTTTAGCAGATCAGTTTTGCTTCTCAAAAAGCACAGTGTAAAAATCAATTTTCTTAGAGGAGCAGTATTTTTAAGCAACACATAATTTGTTGATTTACTATTTGATCTAAATGCCAAAACAAATTAATGCCTTTGATACACTGAAAATAGCAGGCTTCTTCCAATCTTGTTTTTGGAGAATTCTAAAATACCCAAATCCCAAAACTTTCAGGAACCTTTTCTTTAAAGATGGTGTCTCTGTAAGAAAATGTCACAAGCTTATGATTTTAACATTGCCTTCATAAGCTCCAGCTGATCTATCTACCTGCATTCTAATTAAAATCTCATTGAAGTTGGTACGGTTCTTCACTTGAGTCACAGCCATCAAACTTCATTACTCAGATGCAAGATATATAATATTCAAAACACTGGAAAGTTAACAAGATCAAAAACAGTTTTCTGCACATACTAATTACTGTTACACAGCATTTTTTAGTGAAAAGTTTGTATGATTTATGTCTATGAAATTTCACACTAAGGCAAACTCTTTTGGAGGAGATATGAGAAGACAGGTATTCAAAGTGACAGAAATATGGTTGCAATTTTAAATAACTTTATGTATCATCTCATACTAAATGTATCATAAAATAGGTACTCCTTATGTGATTTTTACTTGAGATGCCTCTTTGAAATTCAAAAGGGATTTATCCCTTCCCCACCCTTTTAATTATCGGAATAGAATATAACAGAAACCAGGCCATACCTTGAAATAGATTTTCATACAGACAAGAAGTAGTAAGAGTCTGCTGAACACAAATTAGGTCTCATTGCCTTGATATCCTTTGTGTGTCTGAAGGTATTTGCTTTAATTTTATATTTTAGTGATATTTTATACAGAAACTGAACTGCTAATGAATGTCTTTTTCCTGTTTTTAACTTTATGCTCTCTCCAACCCGTGACATCTTGGCTTGGCAGCCCAGTCATCCCATGGTGCCTATTCCAGAAAATGAGACACTCATCTCCAAGGAGGTAGTCAGTTGACATTTAAAGGGGTTAAGCATTTGCATGCTAGCTTATGTTTTATTTGCATAGCTCATATAGAGTTGATCAATAAAAATGTGCTGAGCTTCCAAACCTGCTTTTGTCCAGTGCAGAGACTACATAAACATTATTTGTTCTTAATGATCAATGAAGAAAAAAACCCAGAGTTGTTTTGCTGCCTGTGTTGCTTATGTGAATTTGAAATAGCACTAACATTTATACTTCAGGTTCCTGGTATGTGCTGTTGGGATGTTAGCAAATGGGAATGGCTAAATTATGCTGTTTGTTAAATTATGAAGCCATATTTAAATAACACATTCCACAATTTTCTGTTGCTGATATAGCTCCTGTTTTAAATACCAGATACTACAACAGGTACCAGAAGCATTTCAGATGATTAGTTATTAAGAATTTCATAAAACACAGTCAAGAAAACATCAAATGTAGTTCAAGTTTGCCCAGTATCAAAATTCGTTGCAAATTTTATTTGACTTTGAAGAAGGACACAAATTTTCTTGAAATCTAAATTCAGTGGCCAATTCCCTACTACATTTATGTATCTAAACTCCAGGACCATAGTGGTTACCAGCCTAGACAGTGAGAGCAGAAGCAACCTATTAGTCATTATCAATTTTCTCTTGAGACAGAGCATATAGAAAATTAAAAAGGTTCAGCTGGCACTGGCAAGTCCTCTTTTTCCAACAAGGTCATGAGCGTGAAGCTGAATTATAGCCTCAATGTTGAAATAAACATTTGTAATTCCATTAACTATCACACTCTTTACTCTGGCTTTGGAATGTCATAGAACATCATTCATAACACTACATTTTCAAAACTATTTTAGAATATATATATTATATATATATATATCTATGAAATATTCACCTATGAAGGTATAACTTACTACCAATAACAGCAGTAGGAGTATGTTTATGACACAAGAATGAATTTTCTTTTACTAGGTGCATGCTCACAATTATTTCACTAGTTTTTTAATGAATTTAAAAACACAGATAGGCATGCTAATTACATATTTATAAACCATTTATTTTCAATTTATTATCTTAAAATTAGATTCTAGTTTGTCTAAAAGCAGGAACATGATCACTTAAATAAATGAAATGGGTGCTTGCCAATAATTTCTACCAAATGAGTAACTTTCTTTTAGTTTTGAAAAATATTGTGGGAGTTTTAGGGTCAAGCCCTTCACATTTTGGAAACGGAGGATTTGCCTGAATTCTGAGTTTGTTGACAGCATATCAATATATCCTCACAGTTTATCTCAGTTTCCACTTTAAAAAAAGGGGAAAAAAGATAAAAATGAAAAGAGGTTGATATCTCACTTGTTGGGTGGATCAACAGGCTGCTGTTCTGCACCAGGAGTATATAGGCACGACAGTAGCCTCTTATTTTCATGTGCATCCCTGGCCTCTCTGTGCAGGGTGACAGGGACTTAGAGCTATTTCATATCTCTTTTTGTTTGAATCTCCATCACAGCCTTCCAAATCTCCTCCTTTGTTCCTTGCCTCTGACATTTCTGCTTGTTTCTACACCATCAATCCCCTTTCCTCTGCCTCCCAGGAGCCACTTCTTGATTCTCTCAAAAGCAGGTGTTACAGTGTCTGCTGTGGAACTCTTCAAAAAAAGACTCAAAATGCCCTCATAAAGTGAAGTTAGACCACGAATACCTGGCAGATCTTCTCAGATAGGTTGTTTTTTTCCATCTCAGCTGTAAAGTTTCTGAAACATTACTGAAGTAATGAAATCATTAGAAGGCAGTGAGAGGGACCACATAGTTCTGAGGATAAATTTGTTTTTGAGATTAAGCAGATTTGCAATACACCAGAAGCTCTAAAATATGTGTATATAAACACATATATGTATATATGTGTATTTGTATAAGTGTGTGTGTATATATTGGCAGCCTCTGATGATGCAGACAATTTTCCTGTATTTGAAAATAACATAGAGGGAAGCAAACAGCTAGATCCTTGTCTCTCATCCTTCTGCTTTACAGTTTGCACATTGAGGGAGAGTTTTGCAGATCTAATGGAAAGACAGATATTTTCAGAGAATTCTCTAAGAGACAAGACACAATTCAACTGATTCATTATTAAGATCAGTTCAGAAAGTGAAAGATCTTGTACTGCATAGTAATGTCAGACACAAAAGAAGTGCAAAATTCCTTTGGTTAGAGGCCAACTTGACCTGTTCCAAGGCAGGTAAAATATACAGAACTGTCTTCTAAAAGTTCCCTTATATTTCAAACAAGCACTTTGAACAGAACTTCTATCAACCAATTTATTAAAAAGCTTAAATGTACTGCAACAGTGGGAGAGTTTGTACAATGACCTGTAGAACAACTATATCTGAGGAAATTGTGGTTGCATTTATGAAGACCAAAGACAATTAATAGGAAAGAAGAAGATTTATAAGTGCTGTTATCAGTACTTTGTATTTCCTTCGATTAACGTCCTATTGGATTACTTATAATAACGTTAGCTAGAGTCAAACAATTAGCTTTAAAGTCAAAAAAAGTGTCAGATACCATTTTTTACAGCTGAGCAAGCTGACTATTTGTGCTGGTTCCCTGGGGCCTGTCACTAATGTGTATTTTGCAACTATGACTATGCAGGTGGACTCCAGTCCACGTTGATATATCAGGAAGAATTGTGTCAGGCTCACCACAAGCTGCTCGGGAAGTAACATCAAGAGATGACCCATTTACTATTTTCTCTAATACAAATCAAAGAAAATATTCCTCATAGAACTATTCAACTCACTTGTACAGAGCAAGCGAGCTAATATTTTCCCCAGTTTTTAATCTCATTTTTAGCAGGAGGAGGTGACGAGGGCACACCATGCTGGCCACGTGAAGGCTGAGCGATCTCTTTGTATGTTTAATGGGTGGCAGAGAAGACACAAATGCATCTAGAGATGACCTCCTTTTCTCATTCTCAGTCAAGAAGGACTGAACAAAGGCATCTGTTTCCCTTGGGATCTGTTGCTGGAATTGGAAATATACAGCACTGGTACCCAGAAGGAGATCAGCATTTATGCTGTCTTGGGGACAGACAGGAGAGCAACACAGAACTAGAAGCAGCTCAAGATATTTGGGACAGTCTTCTTAGCTGCCCTGAGGGTAGTGGCTTCTTAGAGATACTTGTTGTTGAGCTGTCTCTGAAAAAAACCCCACGTTTTCACCATTTTCTCTTTTATGTTGGGTTTTCAGAATTGTATGTTATAATGCTCTCCCTTTCCAGTGCATTAAAAAAAGTGAGTTAGGTCTTGGCTGACGATTTTTAAAATCACAACATCTTTCAGGCACCTGCACTGTGCCTTTTTATTTAGGAACATATCTGGACTCTAGGAACAGTGTATACCGAATTTAAACCTTATGAGTTTACATAACCCACAAATCCCCACCTAATTTAAAATGCCTTTTTTTTTAATCAGTGAATTCTGTTTGGATGATGAACTGATTAGGAAAAAGCTGCAAAGTCATAAGCCCAATATTATTCTTACTGCTATCATAAGACCCTTAGATCACTGTCCTATATTATCTAAATTATCTGCCCTCTTTATCTAAAACTATATACAGGCTCATACTTAACTTCTCCTGCAATGTTCCTCCCTCAGAATGAGAAAGTCAGTGTGATCAGTGCAATTCCAAAAAAACAACTGGATGGGCAGATGCTCTGTGAAATGTAAACACCTCCTTGACCTCTAGGAAGGAGTGAGAGAAAATGAGGGGAATGTGCTGCTAGTTTCTCCTTAGTAATTTGTATTGTTTTCCTCAAAGCAAAGTAGTCACTGGAAATAATAATAATAATAAATAATAATAAAAATGAGTTACCTTTGTATTCAGAAGAACAGCATTCTATTATTTGTGTAATTTTAGCATCATTCTGTAATAGCATGCACCAAGTAAGACCTGTGAATTCCGTGTGAAAGCAAGAAAATAAATAAGTGACATTCTCTTCCTTGTGAAATCCTCCTCTACAACCAGTGCATTTTAAATGGAGGAGGTCTGAAGGATACTCTTTGAAACCTAAACAAGCACTATGCCAATAATTTCTGATACCTACTATCTTCCTTTCAAGTAAAGTTAGTGTTTGCCCAGGCTATGATGTGTGAATGGTGGTATAATCATTCTCAGAATTTTACTGAGTCAGAACCTTTAGACAGAACATGGAGCATATGTACCTGTCTAATCTGAAAAAAGGCACTGTGTGCAGGGGCTAAGAGCATGTCCTCGTTACCCTTATTCATCTATGATTTGCAAAATCCCGAGTCTAAAATTACAAGCACTAATAAATGACTAATTACAGTTACTAATACAATTACTTTAGGTCCATGTAATCTTTTGCTGCAGCTGAGTAATCACTCAGTTTTATCTGTTTGTTATTCATGAAAGATCTACAGTATTTACTTGAGAAATCAATAGCATTTCTAAAGTCAACATTCATAAAAAGATCCCATGAGAAAAAGCTGGTTCTATTGACTTCAGTGGCAGCAGGATTTCCCTGACTGTCTTTTGTGCAAAGTAGCAAAAGTTCTTGAAATCTGAAATTCTACGAAAACGTCAATAAGGTCCAAAGTTCTGTTATACACTGCTCTTAGTCTTTATTTACTTAAGGAGTGTTCCTGCTCAGAAGTCAACCGTAGTATTAATCATTGATAGATTCTACATATAAGAGGAAAATGTACCCATTTTATGAAAGTGTCCTTGTACTAAAGAATTTATGTAAAGTGTTTTACTTTAAACAAAGACTCCAACCTAAATGGCATTATCACAGCGAAGTGATATTCATCCAATTAAATGCCCTCCTCACTGGCCCCTGAATTATTCTGTAATGATTCAGGTCTTGCATACTGCTCAATACCTTTTCAACTTGTAAAGAAGATTCCAACTTATCAAAGGAATGACAGGCATGTGGTAGATACCTAATGGAAGCAGAGGGAACTCTACTGGAAACACTCTCACACAAATGTCAACTTTATGCAAGCACCTTCTTTTTCCATTTGGTGCTGGGACAGATCTTTTCAGATGTTTTGGGGAAAAAGGCCATGTTGTTCCTTGTGCTTTCTTAGGAGACAGAAACATGGGCTCTTTATGCGTCACATCACAGATATACTATTCACTTTTTGCTTTCAATCTTGCATAGATTTGCAGCCTTGTTCCCCAGGCAGTGGAGAGCTGGTGTAGACTGGTATGGCAGAACATTGCTTCCCGTTCCTCTCTGGAGTAGTCATCTCACCACCCCTAGTTTATTTTGACCAAACCAAGGACTGCAACCCTAAGCTCTCTCCATATCCTTGTAAAAGTTCATTTAGCTGAAAATTTAATGACCCTACAAATGAACATTAAAAGTAGAAATAACTACTGCTTTAACTAAAGGAGCAAGATTTTGAGGTGTTAGCTGTAACAAATTCTTTAACCTCTAAAATGAATGGGCCACTGAAAGGGAACAGTAAGCTGTAGCCTTCTGATATTTATAAATAGAAAAGCAGGTCAAAACATTTCAAACTTTTAAATTCTCAAATAAAAACTTTAAAGATCAGCAGACAAACTTTCTATTCACTTTATATCTAAACAATGCCTTAGAATTTTTATTTTTTAAAGATTTTATATATGCAACAGGCAATTTATATTGCAACAGGTATTTGGGCAATACTTTTGCTCAGCTTCAATTGTATCTCCTTGTTTTAAGTGAAAACTTTCAGTTATAGCCTACTAAGTTGAAAGGGCATATTAGATCACCATGCTTTAATAAGCAAAAATACTTATATGCATTTATAGAATTTTATTTGTAGGGTGATTACATAAAAATAATTACTGTAAATATATTTGTTTTATAAGTTTACATTTAAAAGCCTGAAAGGGTAGTAATATAAGAATGATAAAGAGAAAGCTTGAAATATCAGTATGTGATTCAAACTGCAATTTTAATCTAATTCTACCTGGCATTAAGAAACAGCTGTTGTTATTGTTCCCCTTCAAAGAACGGCAGGAGGTAGTGAGAAATAGCTTCAGAGGAAAAGAACTTGCCCTGAATAGGTAGTCAGAACATAGTTGTAGGCTGAAGAAGGTTTTTTAAAATTATTCAATGTTTAAGTAATGCATAAGTAATTAGAATCATAGAATCAGATTAAAATGAGCTATAGTGTTTGACCGCTCTTATGATATAAAATATATTTCCTTGTGGCTAATTAAAATTACCCCACTTGCTGCTTTTTTTTCTTTCACCATGCAAATATGAGCTGTCATTAAACCTTTCTGAAATAGCTGGAAAGGGAAAATGGATACCCCTTAGTCTCCCCTTCAGGTTAAACAAGTGCTGTCTGTAGCCACCCCTCATCTGCCACACATTTTCCCAGAAATCAACAAACACTTGCAACCATCCTGGTAGTCATCTACTGGTTTCCTCTGCTTGCTTGACAAAGCAAAAAACTATTTTTATTGTGAGGGCTCAAAAAAGGAAACTACATTCCAGATGCAGCCTCACTAGTGCCCAGCAGAGGGGAATAACTTCTTTCAACCTGCTGGCTATTTAAAATTATTATATAATTGCTCTAATTAATGCAAGTGCATATGAGGTTATCCTTCATCACAACAAGGCTGGACTGATGCACATTCAGTGTGGTGTCAGTTAGACCTCACGTCCTTCTCAGCAGAGCTGCTTCCCAACCAGTCAGTCACTGGCCTGTGCCATTGCATGGGTTATTCACTTCCTCCATCCCTCCTTGTCCCCTGCCCCAGGCAGGATTTTATATTTGCCTTTGTGCATGAATGTTCTGCTAGTCCGTTCTTCCAGTCTGGCAAAATCCTCCAGAATGAGAGTCATACCCTTGGCATATCAGTCTCTCTCGCCCCTCCAAATTAGGAACATCCACAGACTTCGTGGACATACAGGCTCTTCAGATCTCTGATGGAGATGTCACCATAGCATCCTCTGAAATAGCACCTGAAACAGAGATTTTGAACTATTGAATACTATCTTTTAGACCAGTGTCCCAAACAGTTACAGGTCCACTCTGTAGTCTATCCTCCTTGGTTTAGGTGCCAGGCTATTCTTGGAGACTGTGACAGAATCCTTGCTAAGGTGGAGGAAAGCAACACCCATGTCCTGTTAATGCAAGGGTGGCCACATGCTCTGTCCTCCCAGCACGAGGTTCAAAAAAGAAGTGGGAAGTGGAAAACCAATATAAGTGTGAAGTGTCCCCTGATGTGTACTTAGTCAAGGTGATGCTTGTGTGTTGAAATGTGCTGTGTGCAGAAGACTTCCTCAAGCACGTCAATGCATGAAAAATCATTCCTGGTTCAGTAAGCAGAGTTGTAAATTAAGAGTGCAGCAAACCAGTAATTAAAAATAGAAGTGCTGTATGAAGTTGTCCACCAGTTTTTACAACTGTTCCTGCAAAACATATTGCAGTTTTTATTCTCCTCTTCATTTTGTTTTCACCTTTCATTTTCATTTTTCTACAGGTTTCCAATGAAAGAGGTTCTGTTTAGATATGATGGTGAGTATTACTATTTTTTTCTAACTTGATTATAGTCACAATTTGAATATGTAACTACTTTGGTGTCACTTCATCAAATTTTTATCATTTTGTTTAAAAAGATGATAGGGTGCGTTAGGTACAAAATTCAGTGTTTGGATAATAAGATGGCTATGTTTGGTGAATGATTTTTTTATGAATTACCAATGTAGAGTAATTCCAATTCTTAGCATGACAGAATAAATTCACAATAGAATTAATTTTAAGTGGGATGCAATCAAACAGTTGGAAGAAATTGAGGTATAGTCTGGAATTAGATTTTGAAAGGATGTCAGGGAAGTAATTTTTTTATTTTTGAGCACATAACCACATAGTGCCATTAAATGAATAGTTTGCTAGAGTTAAACAATACCACATTGCAAATAATGTACTGTGCTTGAGAGATGATTTAATGTAGTACTTAGCAAGAGAGGTCAGCAAGTGGGTGATACTGAAAAGGCTGAAAGGTTCAATGCCTTTTTTTCTCTTTCCTTGTTTCAGTCTTCACAAAAAAGGAGATTTATTATGACTAAAAGTTTATTTCACTTATTATTAAGAATTTGAGAGTAGTATCATGGAGAGAAATGGAAAATAACATCTGAAGGAATACTGCAGTAAATTGGAGTATTCAGGATGGAACAGCCTAATGAAATTTACCCTTAAAATACTTAACCTAATCAATTTCTCAAACACTAGTGATTAGCAGGATGAATAAGTTCCCACAAAACTGGAGAAAGGCAAACACAATGTTCTATCTAAGAAAAAGAGGAAAGGAAATTCTAAAGAATTACAGAAAATTCAGTCCTAACAGCATTTCCAAGACACTGGAACAAAGTATTAAACAACACATTTGTAGGCATCTGGAGAATGGTAAGAAGATAAGATTATTTGCACAGGGACACGTCAGAAACAAATCCTATCGAGTTGATCTCATTTCCTTCTGTGACAGCAAAGCAGATAAAAGGATATGTTTTATACTGTGTATCTTCAAGAGTCCCACACGATATCCATAAGCAAGCAAAGCAGATATGGACTAAATTAAATTAATATAAGGTAGAGACATACTTGATTGGAAAGCAGGACTCTGAGAAGAGTTATTTGCTGCCGAAGTGGGACAACATCTCACAGACTTCCAGAATGCTGTCTTGTAGCTCTAGCACTATAAAACTTTGCCATTAATTACTTTCTCAATGACATGGACAATAGGCTTACCCAATTTACAGATAATGCTCACTTGGGAGGACTTGCAAGCAGAATGGAAGCCAGGATTTTAATTCAAAACAATTCACCTACATTTCAAGAATGGCTTGAAATAAATATGATACAATTGACTGAAGAAAAATACAAAGAAATATAAAGAGTACAGACAGAAAAGAAGTGACAATAATACTGCAGGTGAGAACCTGAAGATTATAGGGGAGGACAAACTGAGTCTGAGTAGAAAAGGTGATGTGTTCAGGGAGATGTTGAAAGGGATGCTTATATTATGATGAAGAGAATTACTCATTGTCGTGGTTTGACGCTGGCCCAGTACCAGGCACCCAC